>UXGD01004612.1:0-16567 GCA_900474315.1 Torymus auratus | reverse complement strand
GGGGTAATTCGGCCACCTTAAGCGGGATATTTTCTTTCTCCTTCTGTAAATGCGTTGGGACAAAATTGTAAAAAAGATTGTTTAAATTTCACTTATATTCTTAATCTTTATTTCGATTATTTTCAAATATCATTTGCATACGTAACTTAAATGTTTATTATAATTTTACTAAAAACTGTCATATACTTGTATATTTGGTTCCTGTTATCAGTATCCGATTTCAATACAAAACCCTTAAACTTCTATCACACTTGTAATTTCAATATTTAGTTATTAAACTTAACGTATTTGTATATTAAATTACGTTCCGTTGCATTATTCTAAAACATCAGTAACATTTGTAACTTGAAAGTTTCTTAAATTTAAGGAGATTTAAAAAGGTCTGAAACCGGAGAAGACAATAATACTTTTCACATTGGCTAAAAGGACCGAGACAAGAGAGAAATTTTCAAGAATTTCCAAGAGCGAGACAATAATTACAGAAATATTGTATTGTCTCGCTCTCGTCCAGCCCTAGCAATTGCATACCGACGATGCGTTGACATTATGGGTATTTAGAATTCATCTGAAAGCTGATGAAATATAATGATAGTTAAGTCATAATTACGTAATTGTTATTTAACGTAACAAGTCAACTATCGTTTACTTTACATTTCATTCATATCTCCATTGGCATGATTTAGATTCCGCCCCCTCTGCAAAGTGTACAACCCATAGTATATTTTCCATAAAGACATTTTAGCAGCGCCAAGGATCTGATTACACAAAGGGGGACGGGGTGGGGGCCTACGCAACACAGTCAGACTTGTTTATTTAAATATTGAAATGACCAAAGGCGTGAGAAATGTACTCATAAATTTTAATTTCACGAATATTACACGGATCTTTGCAACGTCGTATGCAAATTCGTGGCATTATGAATTCCTTCGTATTAAACTGATGACACGTACATCGGACGTCGATTAAGAAGGGATTTTAGATAATATTCTCCTCTCTTCTCACGCTCACAATAGTTAATTAATATTCGTTTATTAACAAGGTTTTAGTTTTTCATTATTGTGTGACGATAAAATGCAATTTGCCAACAATCTCCTTATTACCAATCCTCGCGGATGTTGATTTTTATTTGATGCTTCATTATCCTTAGAAAAGGTAATTTTGATCTTTAATTATATTTTATTATAACAATGGACATTAAAGAATAAAGTTGCTTATACATAGCATGGTAATAAAATTAGCTTTAAAATTAGTCAAATCAACAAAGTATCACTCGTCGTCGAAGATGAGACGAATAATCAACAAATTCTGTAATAACAGTTAGAAAATAATTTTTATTAACCAATAGAATGAACAATTTCTGCAAATATACATATTACTCAACGTAACTGACGCTATAATGTTAACACGCATATTAAAATATTAAATATTCATAACTTATATCTGCGTCGAAAAGGAAAAAAAGAGAGAAGCTTTCTCAAAGACGCAAAGTGCCCATCGCATCGAAAGACGCTGTTTATTCTTGGAAAATAGCCATACAATGTTTATGACATAATAATAAATAATATTATTATTCACAGCGCGCAGGAGAGCTTATTATATACGCAGATACATACGCGTACTCAATAAAACGACGTCGATTTGATGGTAAAAGTGATAAATCTGGCAAACGGTTGCAAGAAAGAGAGACAGGGGAAAATTAACATACTACATAATTCATAAAAATTGTCTGTACATATAAACACATACACACATAATCGATGGGTATATTTTCATTGTTTATGCGTATGCTCTCCAAGTAGTAATGCATTCCTCTCGCTTTTCACTCGCGACCGTTCGAACGCTCGACGGATAAAACGTTAACTTTCTAAAATACCAATCGCGGCGCGCGCCTATATTACGTCAAGCGCACCGCGGACGGATATGATTTTTCCGGAACCACCCGCGGCTTTATCAGCGAACGATTTTGCGCTAATAGGTCTTCTACCCCCGTTACCCGATGACCCAGTCCGTCGTCGCGAGAGTCTTATTCTGTTCTGCCACCGGTAAGCATTTATTTGAGATTTTAACATAAGCGACATTTGATCGCTGACAAAGAATTTTGCAGAAGATTAGACTTTTCACCTGGTATAAGTAGGGTTTCGTTGTTTTTATTATTATTATTCTGGGCGACAAGCCAGTCGGCTGTTTCAAGAATCTTATGGTTTTAAGACTAAATTTTCGGATTGATTTTGAATTTTTCACCAATAAAACACACAATTTGCACGATAGCTTATTATGAAGAGTCCGTAATTGTGTATTCTTGTATATACATTGCATAATGCCTCCCCAAGAACTAGAGATAATGTTATTCAACAATTTTCAATGCTCTTAGAACGCTACATTCGGGACAAGCACTTTTCCACGAACCACGTGTAAGTATCCATCGTTCTATGCATTTTTGAATAATCACTCATTTCATTTCCAAGAAGTAATGGTCAATACTAACCGAATGACCATCGGTAGAAAAGATTTTCATTTTCCATCGATAATCGACCGAGAACCCCGGAGGAGGACCCGTATCTTCAATTTTCGCGTCCTTTAAATGCAGATTTCATTATCGGGGGGAGATTCGATTTGGTCATCGGAAATATCGGATCCTCTCTGCTTGCTCTATATTGTCGCCGTTCGTAACGTAAATTCATCATAGTAGATCTGGTTCATTTTACAATGAACGAAAAAAATAATTAGCATTTAAATTTTCAAATAATTTATCGCACGTTCAGCACAATAACGTCCAATTAAAATGGAAAATGTTGCTACGTTGTACAGCGAGTTCTGTAAAACACCATCGCAGGGACTCGATATTATTTTATTACCTTCGGCTTTTAATACATGCAACTAAGAAGATTAGTTTATGGGATTCATGGGATATAAGGAATTTTAGATAAGTCTGTCATATTAGCACTGACGCTTTTCAGTCGACTTATTTCATAAGAAAATCGCCGAAGAATTTAACGATATTAATGCAAAGTGCATCGTGAGAAATGGAAAAGCGCGAATATACACATGATGAGAATTTGCAAACTACGTCTTGATTAAGAAATTCGCATATATAGTTTCTTTTATTTTAGCGAAATCTCCCATTCAATTCAATCGCATATATAGTGCTTATATTACTAGATTAGCTGCGCAAATAAGTGACGGTATAGTGCACCGCTCGAGTGAAACATCCACATCTTTCGCGCGTAAGTATCACGGTAATTATATTGATTAAATTTAATATTATTCACACGACCAAATCATTAATTTTCCCTCCATTATACAGAACAATTTTCACCTTTATTTCTAGCTATTTCTTAGACACTCCGATAACCCCTCGCCAAAATCATTTTAAAGTTTTGAAATTTAACATTGTCCCGCCCGAATGTCCATCCCAACAAAGGTATTTAATTTTCGCGCCAGTATCACCACCTTACATAACCTCATTGGCAATTTCAAAGAAATCAGTCGTGCATAAGGTCAGACCTTAATTTACATTGCAAAGCGCGCACCTCTCAGCATCTCTGCCATTGGGTAACGGCGCCGGTAAGTGAGCAAATATTCGCTTTAATTGAGTCAGCCTTGTTTTTGCCCTTAGCTATTTAGAACGCGCGCATGTGCGCCACCTACTCGGCCATTGGGCGCCGAATTTTTTTCGCGGTGCATTAATCGGCCATTTATTAACCCGATGCCTCCGCGAGAGACTCGTTCTGGATAAAGAGGTGAGGTCGCTGAGTGAGTTTTCTATGGGGTTAGCTCGCATATATCTACTGAACCTTGCAATTAATGAAAATTCTTCATGTGTGGGAGATACGGGGGTCGCGTATATATTTACACGTAAAGAAATGGTTAGGTAATCGTACATAATGAGTTGGTCGGATCGAATAGCGCAACTGACTACTTGTTTGTTACGTTCACGCGCGTTGATGGAACATTTATTTTAATGCTTTGGTCGGCAGAATAGTATGGTTTATTGGAATAAAGTAGTCATCACTTTATAAGTGACTATATTAATACGGCACTTTGAAAAATTTCGTTTAATGATGAAACTATCCGTGATTGGTTCGCAACGTAACGCTACAAATTCTCGATGCCATTTGAATTCGTTTGAACGTTATAGTCTCGTAATTAAATAATTCTCATATTCTTTTCTGAAAAACAACGCTTATCGTATAAAAAGTTATTTTTATCAATTAAAATATTTGATAATTAACTCGAAAAACTCAACAAATGTCCGAGCTTTCATGCAATAAATTCGCCACTTTCTTACTCCCGCTCGCGCGCACCGCCGTCCAAATCAATAACTCCTAAAACTCTTATTCTCGCTTTTCATTTCAAGCTATAACAAACTCACTCGCTGAGATATATATACAAGAAAAGCTCAACCGCGAGAGAAAGCGAAGCGCGAGCGTCGGCAAATATATAATAAATTTCGAAAATTTCGGCCCATAATTCACTCGTGCGGCGCTGCGCTTCACGGTCAAGGCTTTCCCAAACGCTCTCGATCCTCGCACATAAGCTTGTCCGGAAGAACAAAAACTGAATCCATTCCATCTCTCGTCTATACATATCTATTTTACAATCCGCGAAGCGCACATATAAACCTGTCCGGCGGGCCGTAACTCATAGACTCGCGCGCATTATCTCGCGGACTGATGCACGTGCGCGCTGTGCTGATACGAACGCGCGCGTGCGACGTTTTTACGGCCGTTCGGTCGTTTTTTCTTTTGTTCTAGAGAGGCGCAAAAATCGTTTTCCCCCCGCGCAACGAGGGGAAGGATACTTTTGAGAGAGGCACACATGACAATATTGCGCAGGTGGCGATGGTTAAGTTATTGAGCCGCACGTTCCTATCGGCGCGATTTCGTCGCTGGCGCTTTTTTCTTTTGTTCGAGAGCGGCGCGGGTAATTGCGTTTTATTTTTACAATAAATTGCTTTCGACGGCTTTTATCGCGTGACGAGGTGTTATGTATGGCAAGCTGATTTTTTTCTTTTCAGATCTCTCAAGAAGTTTGCGTATATGTATAGTTTTTAAGCGCGAAACCGAGGAAACTTCGTAATAGTGTATAAATAGTAATATATGAAGATTTTATCCGAAAATATATTCAAATCGAATGAGGGGGGGAATCATGTATATATTCAGCGGCAGCCACGCGCGCGGCTTTCACCAAAACAAAATCAACAGGTTTTTATCAGGTGTCAGAGTGTGAAATAAAAAGGTTCCCGCGGTCGGTGCAGTGAACTCACGTCGCGTGAAAGCTTTTTTATAATGCCCATGGCTCCAGGGGAGCAGAAAGAGAAATTTGATTTATTGGCTAGTATGTTTCTCAATGCGTCGCTGGCTCTTTTTTAATATAATTTTATTGTTCTAATTGTGTTTATAATGGCCGCGTGTATGTATGTCTGTGGAGAGAAAGAAAAGAAAATCGGCGGTGATTTGTCGTCGATGATTCTTCAGAGAAAGAGAGAGAACACTTTTCATTCAAAGCGCTGCTTTGTCATTCATAGTGATTTTAGGTTGGGAAGATACTATATGTGTGTGTGTGGAGCGTGTGATTTTGAGTTTTTTATGTTTTACGAGGCTTGAGAAAAGTTAAAATATACTCTCTAAATTTGAATCAGTGAAATTCAATGATGTAAGTATACCTAGAAAATAAACTGAAATGTTCAGTAAATGCTGAAAATCAACAAAATGCCATTTGAGTTGGTACACCAATAACTGATTTTCGGTGGATTTGACTGATTCAAATTTAGAGAGTAATATATATTGCACAATAATGCAAGTTTTTAACTTTTTACCAACATTTCATAAAAGAAAATTTACCGCAAATCTATACAATCCCGTTTACACTTATAGATTGTTGAAAAGGCGATATATTATTTATTACAGTGACAACTGCCATCAAAAACAGACGATACCCGTTACGAATCACAACCTTTTCTTCTTTTTAAACTCAATCTTTACAACCATTTTTCTTTTACTGCCAATAAATTATCTCCTACCAAACCCCACCGATGTTCCTCGAAATTCCAACAGCAACTCTGCCCCGCAAAAAGGACGAAAGGAAAAGAACAACAACAATCTTTTCCCAAACGTACAGCGCGCTCGCTCATTATATTATTATTACGAAACGCGCGAAGAAAAGCGTGAAACGCGCAAAAAGGCATTGCGAAAAATAAGGCGGCGGCGGTGGCAAGAAAGTGTGCTGCGCGCGCGGGAGAGCTTCTCTTCCTGGTTCCGCGCGGGAGTTTGGCACGCGATGTAATGATAATTCCGCGCGGGTAGATTCGCGAGCGCGGAAAACCGACGTGCCTTTTCCTCATTGCACCGCGCTAGTGCGCAGGAAGTCGGCGTTATTTTCTGTAATATGTAGCGTACCGCCCGATGCAGAAATGTATGACACTTTGCTGAATATTGCTGCTTGCGTGAAACAGCACCGCGTCAGCATCGAAAAGTTGAATCACTATGCGATCATAAGAGAAAGTCGGCGAATATGACGGATTCTCTCTCGGTTTTCCCCCTCTTGCGTTGTACCATGGGCTTTTCCACCTTGCAACACGCGCCAATGAAGAACAACCAGCCTACAAGACGCCTGGACATTATGTGCAACAACACGACAAAGGGAATCTGCAGTCGAAAAGAATATCGGGAACCACCGAAAACCTCAATATTATACACTTGTTATATTCGTTTTCAAATTTTCCCGAAATTCACTTTCTACACCGACCTCCGCGCGCAGCTTTCCACCTCCGAAACCGCTTCGGATTACCATACGTAACTTTCACTATATACTATCCTCTACACAATCCTCGATACACAGCTTCGCGTACCGTCCACCCTCTCTTGCGAAGAAAAACCCCCCGCCAAGGGTCTTCTCTCTCTTTTACTCGCAGTTCGACGAACCCGCGTAAAAACGGAGCACCCCGGAACAAAACAAAGACGACGGCGGCCGATACGCTGTGCAGGTTTAAGTAAAAAGACGCAGAGTAGAAGGAGGCGTGTCGCGGTTAATCGCGCGCAAAAGTTCGCCTTCCGCGAGTACGCGGCGTTTCCTAGTTCGCGATGATGGGAGTGAGAGATGTTCCGGCTGTTGTTGTTTTTTTCTTTCTCTCGGGTTGTGCGAGGCTATGTAGGAATGCCGCGAGGAAGGTTTGCTTGGAAAGTTCGTGCGCGCGCGGGAGATGATTTTATATATAGTAATATAGAAACTTATGTCTCTTTGCAGATTTTCCAGAGCCATTTTTCGACCACTTATCATTCACACCTCTAAAAAACCTTTTCAAAATCTTCACATTAGCATCTGAACCAACCTCAAAAGACCCATATTATACTTAATTTAATGCTGCCAAAATCATTCTTCAGCATACAACCTCCGAAAAGCCTTACATACAAAGCCGCAACCCAGAGACACGCTCAGCAGAGCCAAGTATACAACTCGCGATAGTCGCGGCTGTAGGCGCTCGCTCGGTTGCTAGTGAAAGTTGCCCAGGCCACTTTCCCCCGCGTGCAGCGCTCAGCTGGTTTCCGGGCTCGCGCGCGGATCCCACCGTCTTTCTCACTCGCTGCGCGCGCGCGCGCACGAGCGGTTATCAATTTTCCGCGCTCGGTGCTAATGGCCTCTCCCCTTCGGATTTTTCGGATCCCTACCTCTATATCCCGCGCCTTTTACGATGGATATCAATTCTCCATTGTCTTCGCTTTATCTACTCTTGCTCTAGAGAACGGGCTTAGCTTGCTTTTATATATTTAATTTATAGACGATCTGTTGAGGGATGCGACTGCGCCTGCGGTAACCGAGACAACGTCAATTATACAGGTTTCAAAACTGCCCTGCCGCCAGCATAATACACTAAATCACTCGCGGAAAGGAAAAGTGCGCATCGCGCGTGACGGCGCGGGCTCGGGTAACCGTGTCGCGCGCGCTGCGGATTCGAAAGCGAAATCGAAAACGGCTACGAGCGCGCGATGCTTCCTGGGATGGCGCTGTAGCACTGCCGTTTTGTGTAATAACCGAGGTGTGCGGAGGTTTCGTGTACAAGCAGGTATTAGGGGGTGAGTTTTCGCTGAGGGTTGGAAGGAACGAATTATTGCAAGTGTGAGACACCCTCGTCGTGAAAGCGTAACGAATGTATATGGTTGTGGTTCCGCGTTGCGGTGCGAGCTTTTGGTGACTTAGGGAGCTTGCGGTTCGAATAATCTCGTGCGATTTTGAAATCGGCTCGGTTTTCCTAATGGAAAACTATTACTGGTGGGAGTATAAGTGTGATAGGTTTGTACAGCTTTGATTGGGTGTACAGTAAAGATAATTTTTATTGCCAGCCTAAAAATAAAGCTTTTGTCCTTCATTGTGATCAATTCGAGACATACGGTTCAGAGAGGAAAAATGGTAATGACTTATGCCATTCAAAGAAGAGAAATGTCGTTAGAAACAGCAGTAGGTGTAACGAATGTCTTACAAGTCGTTTATAAGTTTATAAGAAAAAGAGAAAAAATTATTAATTATCCCCGCTTGTTATAAGTATATGCAAATCGAGGATTGATCGTTAGCTTATAACTACACCTGTAGTTTTCTCGAACGAGCAAAGTGGTTTCTCTCTCCATCGCTAATTGCCACTACACTGTCACACACATGCACACAAGCGCAATCGCAACTAACCTCATGTACATTTTTTCTTCTTCACCCAACGAACCTAATAATAAAAAAAAACTAGATCTACGCGCACCTAATCGAGCCATTGTACCCGGACGCACTTTTACGCCGACTTTCGCCAGCGCGCGTCGTTACGTTACGCCAACAATTACGTGTACTGACGGCGGTAGTCTTTTCCCTCGCTCGCTAGGTAGTAACCGATAATTATAATCGGCGTTACTGCACACCGCGGTAATGAGAGGAGCCGGGAGAAAGAGAGCAGCATCGTTATGGGAAGATCCGGGCGATCAGCGACACGTCTGATTTATATTATGTAGATGCGTGTCGTGAGAGCGGCTCGTCTACTTTCACGGTAGATGTGATTTTTCAGATCTTTCTAATGTCATCGTATTAGTGTTACTGTCCGAGGATTATGTAGCTTGGAAGTACGTGACACGATGTGACGGAACTTCATTGAAATTTAACAAAAATGGAGTGTAGATTAATTATATATTTTTCTCTTACGGAGCTGTTATGGAAGATATTCCTTCGAATATTAATTGAAACTTAGAAGCTTTCAACTGTAGAATGTATATAACTGAACAAATTGAACAAGTGGTAAGAAAAACTTGTTGTGATGTTACACTGTACCCATCCAACGACTCGAGTTATTTAACAAAAGCAAGTGAAATGGCCATATTAATTGATATCAATTAAAATATTATAGCTGTAATACATTCAAATACATTTGCATTGCAAGCAGCAGACTCTCAAATGCGCCAGCTATGAATAAAATGTTGTACATCACGGGCTTCTTCAAACCGCTAACGGGCCAACGCTTTCTTCCCCCATATTAAACCTACACTACATACCTATATCTAACGTATGAATTAGTTTTTCTCGACTTTTCGGTTACGTAAGAATAAAGTTTCCCTTTCTCGCTTATAGGAATCTCCCGTAACGCGCGGCGTATATTATACATACAAATAATAACGCGTTTCGCGTCTCACACACACGTAAACTTCCTCGTATATCAATTACGGTTTCACCCAATTTCGTATCGCGCGCGCGGCTCGCGTGCAAAGATATTACGTGAGTGCATCCTACATACGCGACGTCGATAACAACAACAAAAAAAGTAAGGAAAAAAGAAAAGCGAGTAGATGTGAAAGTGTCGATGAAAATATATATTTCCACTTTGAAAACGAACCACCACCACCAAAGGACAACCCCGTGTCCGACTGTACACGCTCACTTAACTATATCCCCAGTTAAGAAAAAAAGAGAGACAAAGAGAGATAAAGAAAGAACTAAACAGCCGCTTGCGTAACCCTAAAAGTCTCCTCCATATACTTTCTTCTCCTTCGTCTTCGCGAGCAGCAGCAGTAACAACAACATCGCGTGCCGCTGATCGTTATAACGGCGGCAAAAAAGAAGCACACAGCAGCAGCGCTGCTCTAAATTTCCACGTTGGATATTTAGACCGCGGCTATATTATACGTACAGGAAAAGGAGAGGCGCGTACGATTGGACTGCGGAAGCTATGCGCGCACTGCACTTTTACTATCTCGAGCGCCGCCGCGAGTTTCCCTTTCGTTCGCGCTGTATTTTATATATATATACACACCACGTATAGAATCTGACTGTCCGCCGGTTCTTCACGAATATAAACATTTTTTTGTGTGTGTCGCGGTCGATTAGGAAGCAAGGTGGCTCGCAAATTGATAATAAAACTCCCAAAATTTCTTCTTCTTCCACGCGCTAACGAAGCTGACGCCGGCCGCCGCACTTTCGTTTCGCGTTGCGCAATAATCGGGCTGCGCGCGTGCGCTTTTATCCGTCCTCCTCCTTCTCCTCCTCGAGCGAGAAAGTTTGAAAGCGAGCGCTTAAATATATTGCGCGTATCGGGTCCCGAGTATGTGTAGGCTCGATATATAAATTATATTATCCGAAATGAAAAGGTAAAAGTTATATCGGGAGAAGATGTGTTTTTTTTTCACAGTAGCAGCGTGTGTGTGGTATGAAAATGCTTTCGGTGTAATTATTATGGGAAGATGATGAAAATTCGGTGCTACTTTTTCGGCCGCGCTAAGTGGGATATGCTGGAAAAAAAATGAAGTTTTACTTTCGGAGCGGCTAATTAGCGGAGCCCCGGTGAAATGGAAAGTTCGTTAATTTAAAATGTTAAGCAGCTTTTTACTCGGGTTCTTTTTTTTCTCTCTCTCTCTCCAAGTGTCGAAAGTCATAAGCTTGACAACTAGGTTTTTTTTTTTTTTTTTTAAGAAGTATACAGTGTATTTTTATCCTACCCATTATGAAAGTTAATTTTGAATAGAAAAGAAACGGAGCGAATTATATTCTCCGATTATAATTGATCATACATAATGATGAATCCACTAATTTCCAGTTATTCTCTCGGATAGAAACGAAAATTGTTGATAAAAGCAACCAAACGCAGCCACCTGCACGCGAGAGTCAATTAAATTAACCCGCGCGATAACCATTTACAGCCGCGCGCTAGCTCGGTCATCGATAACGCAAATTTCTCCTTCTTCCTATCTCTACCAGCCATCGTGCACACACACCCACGAGACGTAGCAAAATTTTCGACTTTACGATCTTTTGTGTACCTCGCGTCTGGTCTTTAATTGCGCGCAGTGCAGTGTCTGTGGGAAGAGAGAAGAGGAGATAATGGGATTCGCTTTCGCTTTCGTGAGCGCGAGCTTTTGTCAATGCTCGAGCGCGCGGGAAAGGTGCAGGGAAGACAGAGGCTGGGAGATTGACGGGACGAGCGGTAGCTTCCGGGTGCGAATTTCGGTGGAGTTGAGGGGAACAGAAGCTCGTGTGTTAATTAGGGAGGAGCGCACGGGTAATTGCGTCACTTTATTTCGATGCTAATTGCTGCACAGTGAGCGACCGCGTTGCGCGATTCTCTTTTATTTTATTTGTTTTTTTAGCTGTATATAAAAGTTTGTGTTTATATCGCTAGATTTTTTTCGACTTTTGTTCTAGTCTTAGATAGTAAAACGTAGTTCCTGGAATAAGGTACCATTCAAGTGTGATGATCCCTTTCAAATGCATTATATACCAGACGAAATTCTACATCTTCTAAATATCATTTTCTGACGTGCACTGAAGAATTTCGGCTGGTAAATAGTATTTGTCCGACTAATAAAACTATATTACCAAATCTAGCCCTTCATACTTTCCATTTTTATTATTATTAACAAAAGAAAAGTCCCGCGTCTCTTATCCATCCCTTCGCGCTGCACAGCTCTGTATAGAAACTCAAAAACCACGCTTATCAACCTCGCTATTACAAAGTCGCTCTTGCAAAGTCCAACGACTCCACCGTCTCATTCAAACATCGGAGCGACTGGCCGCGAGGAAGCGATACTCTCCTTTTTCCTGCTCTCTATCTCTCCCGTCGTCGTGGAAAGCAGCGACTCACTCCACGTACTTACTACACTTTCCTTCTCCTTTTTTACACGTACATATATATATACCCATAGGCCGGCAGAGTTTACACTCGACTGCGGCTCGATCGAATAGCGGCGGCGCGCTTTTTCTCCCAAAAAAAGAGCGAGCTCGACAGCGCCGTTTTTTCGCACGCCGCGCCTGGATTGACGTTAATTGCGCGAAGTTCGTCGGACAAAAAAGGCGGCGAGTGTGTAAGTATCAACCTATTCGTCGCGTAAAAATCCATCCTCCACCGGCCAATAAATAAAACGATAACATGCGCCTATACAGAGGCGCCGAGGACAGAGAGAAAGTTGTATGAACGCACAGACTGATATACAGCAGACACATAGATATAGGCTACGTAGGTACAACACCCACGTATGCCACACATCTCGTGCGTGTCCGATATAGAACGGCGGGAGAGCGAGTTGACCTAGTCGGGGGGCCGCCGGACGCGTAATCTAAAATTAATTCCCGTGCGTGGCTGCAATGCTCTCTTGCTCTCCTCTCTCTCTCTCTCTCCTCGGGTCTCCCTTCCCGTGTCTGTTCCGAGCGCACTTGTCTCTCGGGTGTTTAAACGGCTGGAAGTCCTTGCCCGAGGTCGCCTAAGTGGTTGCGCGCGAGCCGCCGGGGACACAGTCACACTACCGGAGCGTTCGTTGCGCTTAGATGTTATAGGTGCGCGGGCTTTGGGGGCATCGTAAGTTTCGTCGTTGCGGAAAAATTTTCTCATTAATACAATTATTCTCCTTCTCAATTGTTAATCAACTTTCGAAAAATATCCAGTCATGCTTTTTATCAAAACTCAGTTTTCACTTTTCTTAGCCACCCGCGACGTCAAGATAATTCTCAAGAAAACCTGCGATCCAACCAACTGCTCACTCAACCGTCCAATCCCTCGTTTCCACTGCAAAACCTACCCTATCCATCCGAACCCTTTCTTCCCACCCGTCTCACCTTCTCCTCCAGCACACACAGTGAGAGCCGCTAATTTTATTGCGCCAATCGTGCACGAGCACTGCACCGCCGCTAATGCTCACTATTGTCATCGCGCGTCCTTGACACGACGCGACTCTCTCTCTCTCTCTCACTCTCCCTCCCGTTCACGTTTCTCGGAAGCCAGCCAATTTCCGGCTCTGACCTTAGCGCCGCTACTAAGCGCAGAGGGGGGCGGAAAATCGCACACTTCAGCCTCACTTATCTTCAGATGTCGACGTGTCCGCGCGCTTAACACCTATATTACGCTGCTATGATTGGCTGGTTATCAGCTGATGCTTGGCTGGAGACGTATAAGGGTTTGGGCTCAAGATGTACGATTTTAGTGAGGATAGTAGGAAGAAAGCAGTTGTGGCAGAAGAGGAGGTTTTTTACGTGTTACGATGTTAATGAAAAGTTAAATGATGGTTAGTTGAGATATTGGCCATATTATCTTGCGGCTACTGTGCTCCCTTACGAAAATTTACTGTATTATTTTCTACGTAAATGCTGTAGTAATAGTTCTGTAATAAGTTAGTACACAACTACTACCGAATAAAACTAGTATTTTCGGACTGTAGTTTCAACCACACAAAAAAGGAATGGACTCAAAACTACACGATATGTAGTAGTTACTACAGGTAGTGTGTAGTAATGAACACAGTAATGACCTTTTTTAATTTTTTAACTAACAATATGATTTCATGATGAAATAATAACACTTTTATATAACTTTTAAAAAGATCGACCGGTGTTTTAGACTTCCCATAATACAGGTATAAGACAACGGGCGACGGACCATTTTCTTCCCATTTTCTTCCCATAAAGAAGAAGGAAATGGTTTTTCGTTCTTTTTCAGTATTAGTATTAATTAAAAGTGTTATCATTTTACCATAACATACTCATTTTACCACACTAACTGTAGTAACTAATATAACATATTGCGTAGTTTTCAATCCATTCCTTTTTTATGTGGTTGAAATTACAGTCAGAAAATACTGCAGTGTTTTTTTGTAGTAGTTGTGTAGTAACTTACTACAGAACTATTACTGCAGCATTTGTGTTGTAAAAACTACAGTACACTTTCGTAAGGGCTAGTTTGCAGGAATCAGCATACGAGCTTTGAAATTAATGTTCAACTACTTAACAGCATTTGTTTACAAAATTAGCGGCCAATTAGCGAAAGAGAGAAAAACAAAAAGTATACTTGAATGCTCGAAAATACAAAAATCTCCATTACTAACGGTTATACGTCCCATATATCAAAAGAATATATCTAAACAATCATAAAAACTATAATACATTGTTTGAGATATTATACAAAACCAAATAAATAGATGAAAATCAATCAACCTCTCCGCCGAAAGTTTTATTTTAAGAATCCCACAGAGCTCCAGCATCTCCGCCGAAAAATCCACTCGCGCCGATTAACCTATCGTTGGATGATCGATCGCGGACGATTTTCACTTTCACCGAAAGCTATACGCGCGCGAGAGAGAGTCTTCTTGCACGATGTATAATTGGACATCACGAAGACGCCGCCGCCGGGCTTCGTTCGTTCGTTCCTAACAATCGAGAATCGGTCTGATATATATGTGTGTGCTGGCGGCTGTGAGGTTCCGTACGTTGGCTTGTGTGAATGGGATGTGGGCTGTTTGTATAGGTGATATTGGTATAGGGCAGGATTATGGAGTGAGCTTTGAAAACACTGGACGAGCTTCGTTATTCCCGTGATGTTATTTGCTTCTCATTTATAATACAATATATATAGTATTTATTTTTACTCAATTTAGAAAATTGTCCATTTCTTTGTCTTCCATATGTGAAACGATTTTTCGAACAATTTCTATATCCATTTTACCGCGAGTTAACATGACATCGCCATAAAATGGCTGTAGAAATGTCTCGTCTAAAATTTTGAACACCATCCCCTGATACCAAGAATTATTGACTTTGAATTTTACGAGAATCCAGCACACTATCAAAACCCCTTAACCGTATCTTTATCCTTCCTTGAACTCCACCACGTCTCAACGACCATCCCACACTCTCCGCAAGCAAGCCGAGCCAAGGAGAAAGGGCCTCTCATCCGCGTTCTAACGCACAGGACCGCCGCTGACCTCCTTTCCTCCCGTCTCCACAAAGACCCACCGGACCTCTACCTCTCTCTCTCTCAATTTTCGGCAGCAGCGGAGAAAGTCCATTAGACGCGCGTGAAATACCTCCAGACAATTACGTCTTCGCGTCGATGCACTTTTCCAGCCCGTCAGTGTCATCTCGCGGGACAAAAAGAACGGGGAGATTCTCTCGTGGAAAACGAAAGTGGAAATGCTCGGAATTACCATTTCAATTCGATTGCTCACTTTTGATTTTCTAATTCCGGGAGGCGTGTTAGATTTTTGGGAGCCGCCGTCGTGTGAACGCTGAGAAAGTGAGTGAGTAAAAAAAGAGCGAAAGGAATTATCCGTTTGGGAGTTAATTAATAGAAGTAGCTGTGAATTTTGAATACATTAACTCGACGCGTTGGTATATTTATGTGATTTTCGTAAGGATCGAGGCGATTAAAAGCGCGGCTTTCGTATATGTAACGGCGATGATAATGGCGGACAGAAGTGTTCTTTTTTTTTTTTAGAAAACCAGCAGCCGAGGCTGTTTAAAGTCAATTTAGCAGCTCAATTAACAGGACATATGTGTATACACACGTACGGTGAATCAAACTTTTCACGAAAAAAAAAGGTACAGGTTAGAAAAATGATAAACACCTGGTAATTAGCCGCACTCAACGGCCGCTAATTATGACCATATAATCGTACAATGATTATATCGAGAAAAGAGACTAATAAACAAAAATCACCGCGTATATATTCCCCAAATTCAAAGTGAAAGTATATAAAACATCACTTTCGGTCCCCTTCAAAAATTTCTTTTTCACACATTCGTATACTTAACATCTCGAGACTCGGGCAATGCGCCGCACCACGAAGCAACTTTTCGAAAATTCCGCTGCTTTCTCACGCGTCTCTCTCTCTCTAGCGATTGAGAAAAAAAGAAACAGCGACAGTATATTGGATGACAAAAACAAGGGCCTGGCGAATTAATGCCGAGGAAAGTAAGCGCGGATAATGACTCGCTACTGCAGGCTTTTGCGCGAAACAGGTATATTGGACTTCTTGCGAGGATGGTGCGGGGAAATTGCACGGGTTGACGGCGTGGGTGCGGTAATTAGATGGAATCGCGCGGCTGGATGACTCGAAATACACGTACTGGCGGTAAAAAGGTAGAGTTTTTACTCTTGAAATGGTAGATGGCACGGCTATCGATAGTACACTAGACTCCACCGAAAATTAACTTTCGTTTTGAATTTATAATTTTCTTTCTAGACCCCCCGAAAAATGCTAATAACCGTATAGATTTTTTTAGACCATCTAACGATTCTACATATATAACACAGTCGGCAAAAATTTGGCGACTCGGCGACCGC
>UXGD01004611.1:0-16575 GCA_900474315.1 Torymus auratus | reverse complement strand
GAACACGAGCGTTTTCGTATATGTTGTGACCTATCAAATGAGATAAACCTTGTCCCGAAGGTGTGCCTTAAAAAAAAATTTTTAACATTTTGAACGCGCGATAAGTGCTACTTTTTTGAGATTTCCTCATATACGAAGTAATAATCTTTTCACTTTCTAAACGAAAAAAAAAATGTGAACCTGCAAATAAAAATTTAAAATTGCCGGCGCATAAACGTACCTCGATTACACGAGCACATAATACCCTCTAACCAAAATAAACGTAAAAAAAAAAATCACGCAATACCCGTTATCTCACCCACCACGTATATACTCCACTCTAAAAAAAGAGAGAGAAAGTAAACGTGCACGAAACAGACAACGGGATGGCGCGAAAAAGGCCCTCGAAAATCGAGGAGGATCTTCTCTCTCTCTCTTTCCCCGAGAATACACGGCACGATAATTCACGATCCCTCTCCACCTATACTCGCATATATATACGCATACACACACCCACACCATCTTTTATTCTCCCTCGGACGGAGCGGAGAAAAGCTTCGCGAAAGAGGGAAAGCCGGAGATCGCGACGACTGCCAATATCGCCAAGCGCGCGCGAGGTGAACGGCCCTGTAGACACTTTATATCGTCGTCGTCGTCGCTGCTCGTCAGGGGCGCGCTTTAAACTCGAGAGACGCGGGGCAAACACTCGCCCCGAGAGCTATCTGTTTTTGAAGCTCGAATTTGAATGCCGGAGTGGCAGAGGCAGTAGGCGAGCTTTCTTCGGAAATTTAAACGAGAGAGGAGATGGTGTCGAGGCTAAATGAGGATCAAGGAGGTGTTGTTTGTTAAACCTTTGGGTGAGAGCGAAGGGCGAGATTTTTTAGTAGTATGTAATCAAGATTGTTTGGAAGCTGCATTGTGCTGTGATGTTGGTTGTATGGAGTGGCGAAGTGTAACTTTAAATTGGAAAGAAATAGGAGTAGTGGAGGAACAGTTGATGGGAAAATTAATTTGTAAAGGTTTTGTTTTAACGTTTGTTTTTTATTATCAATTGATTTTGGATTATAAAATGGTAAAAAAAATAGGTTTAATTTAATGTCAAAAAAAGTTTTTTCTCGGTATACGAAGCTTACGGATATTCCCACCCTTAATCTCACGAAAATCACTTTCCATCGCGCTTAACTAGACTGAAACTCGTCGATTCCTATATCGCGATTGACAATCTTACGCGCGCATACCAAACTTCGAAAGAGCTCGAAGCTCCTCAAGCTCTTTACGGAATCCGAAGGTAATGCGAACTTATTTATTTGCGCCGAGTTTTCTAGCTCGAACTTTTCTAAAAATTCCGCGAAACTTACTTGCCGGGAAAATAAGAAGAGAGAGAGGAAGAAAAAGCGAAGAGGATGGAAACCTTATAAGTTCCAATTCAATGGAAATTGTAGCCACTTTTCGAGAGCACAATACGAACGAATGCGCGCGCGCATTCGGAATAATGTACGCAGAATTTTGCGTTAAAGAGAGCGTTGGATTAACGTGGTAATAGAGATTATTTTTTTTTTTTATTGGGTTTGATTTTTTTGGATTGAAGTTTAATATTCCAGATACTCTGTTTGGTTTTTTTAATTGTCTCGTGAAGGGCGTGTGCTATCGATATTTCGATAAGATTGCACAGATTAAGAGGATATCGTATTATAACTATAATCCGATGGAATGATGCATGAAAAATGAAATGAATGGTAATATTATTAGCATATTCATAGAGTTTCTCGTACTAATACATATCGATAAAAAAAGTATAACAAATCTACAGTGTTTTCATTAAACATTGTACAATTCACATTCATATATTTAGACACCTACAACTCATGCGAAAAAGTTCCCCCAGCCCCATTAATTTTAGATGTATTTTAGATGTTAAATTCTCCATCCATTCAACAACATCACCACCAAACACACACGATTAATTCCAAACCTAGACATCCATAGCAAAAATCCCAACCCTCTCTCTCTCTCTCTCGCTTTAATGGAACACACACTCCTCCTGCTCTCTCTCTTCACTCGTGAATATAATCGCGCTCGGTCAGCAACGAATCCGAGCGTACACTCGGAGATAATGAAATCCCTCCCTCATTTTTTCACGACCGATGCACATAATTGTTACACTCGCGCTATACTCTCTCACTCGCTCGCTTTTTACGACGCGAGGACGCGGGGGTAAACACCACGCCTGCGCTCGTTATTTCACGCGCGCTTTAGCAGGGAACGCATTAAAATTGAAATTTAATATAAAAGCGGCGCGCGAGCTGCCGTTAAAAACTCTTTCTCGCCCGGGTGAGCGAGTAAGCGCGAGAGTCGTATAATTCAAGCGCTTGTATATAAACGTCTTATTTTGATCGGCAGTTAAAGGCCCAAGTCGCGAAAGTTACTTCGTTTTTTCTTTATTTCTTTCTTTGTTGTTGAATTGGTAATTTATGGAGCGATCCGGGGGTGAGTCGAGGTGGAAGCTGGCGCGCGAACGGATTGTCGATTGATTTATGCAAGGTTCGTTATACGTGACGTATTAATGTCACGTAGCACGAGAAGACATTGTATTTTTATCACGTGCGCTGTAATTGTATAATAATAGGTATATCCTTTGACAAAAAAATCTTTGATATGGATGTGACTATTGGAAATCAATAAAATACCTTAGCGTAGGAAATTTAATTTTTCAGTATAAGAAAAAAAAATGAAAAAACTACATTTCTACAAAAACTGTAGTTCTATTTTAACTGTTAAGAAAAGAATATATATTGCAATTCAACTTAATAACCTATGCTTCAACTCAAATCACAATCAGTAAAAAATAATTATTCTCACATCATTATATTTCAAATTACTCACAATCAGTTACAATCTGACACGCGCGAACAATGAAATTTGTTCATCTCGTCTCCCCCACACATTATCATAGCATACCCACCAGCCATTAAAAAACAACTTCCATAATGTTTATACACACACCAAACCCGAAAACCTCACTCCATCACACCGCCATCATCTTTGCCCGAAACTCCGCAAATTAAACGGCTCTACAGTATAACACAAAGCTCGCTCTTACTCTCGTAGCCGCCGCCATAGTGCGCTTGAGATAAAAATAAATCACGTTTACGACGCAGGTGAGATATAAAGTCAACCAAAAACGCGGCGCAAGTGGCTCGCGATAAATCAACGACGAGGCGGCTGCGGCGCGCGCGGCTCTCGGGCTTCGTCAAATTCTCTCGTCTCGATTACTCCGCCGCTAACGTTAACGAGCTCGCACGCGCATTCTTAATTGAGACATAATTCAGCCATTACGGCGAAGACGCGCGCAGAGACGTCGCGTATACACACAGAGACACAATGTCGAGTCAATATAGCGTTCTCGAGATTTCGCACAGGGGAGGAGAGAAAGAAGACGTGCGAGAGATAGACCGTGAGAGAAGCTGATTAGGAGTTTACGCTTCGCGATGCTTATGAAGCGCCTAGCCAGCGGAGGATTGGTTTTGCGAGAGAGTTTGCTGAAGCTTGAGTTGCTGCTATACGGGGTTTAAGGCTAATTAGAGCGAATGGTATCGAGTGCGCGAAAACGAAGCTCCTGAACTTTGAGAAGTTGGATTATTCTTGGACTAATTTTAAGTAGGAATATGATTGCGATTCGCAGCCGTGTTTACGGAGCTTGTCGGTCGCTACTAGTCTGATTCACAAACTGACGGTTACACTTGTAATTCTGTTTCGTAATTTGAAGAAGTGACGCACGGAAATCACTTACACTTTTAAGTTGAATTAGTGATTCTAAACGTTTAATCCTATAGAGTGTACACAAATAATTTCAAAATACCATATAATATACCTTATGTCTACTTGATTTACAAAGTAAAGTTTTCTAAATTCTTAACATACTTTATTGTAAATATGAAGAATAAAACAAGTAATATACATATTGTGATGATTAATCATGTTTATTTTCTTAAATCTTAAATCGTGAAATATTACTTATCTAGCGGGAACTAAATCAATAAATGGGTTAAGATACTTAAAGGTAATCAAAAGAAATAATTATATGTTTAATTTTGTTGGTTCAATATGGAAAGTTTTCTGAAAGGATATTAAACTGCTAAGCTCCTTACAGAAAAACTCTGTCGTTACAGTCTTTTCCAAGGAAAGGACTTCTTAAGCCTTTTCAGACTCTTACGATTGATAATTTTTGAACGTCTTCTTTAATATTCAAATATATTATCTTAATATAAAAAATTGAAATCTGTTGTTTCATCTGTAATTACTAAAAATGATTGATTATAATCTAGTAACTATAATCAATATCTTACTTTTAAAAGAATATTTTTAAAAATTATGTAAAATTAATAATATACCATACTAAAATACTAAATTAGTATAAATAAATAAAGTAACAACTAATATAATTAATGAAAACACTATATTTAAGGTAAGCTTTTTCCAAAACTTCCTACATGGATAAACCGTTAAATCGCATTATTGAGTTTATCGTCAGCGTGTCTTCGGCCAATATGAAACATAAAATCCCCTTCGTTGAAAGTCTTAAATCGACAATAAGGACAGGCGAACTGAGAATCGCTGTTGCTGCTGTTCACCTTCGTCTTCGGCTGCTGTTTGCGCGCGATCGAAGCCTTTATTCGATCCGACGATTGTTTGCAGTGAAAATTCACGTGCGTTAGCAAATACGCGTGCACGTATCGCTTTTTGCAGCGAGCGCATTGAAAGAGAAAAGCTTCGCCGCATCTCTGGCAGTGCTTGCTGCTCAAGTCGAAGACCGACAGGGATGTCTTATCACAGCGACGGCAGTGGCGCTTGACTACGCCCATTTTGACTGTAAACAATAAGAAAAAGAAAAATTAGAGTTTTATTTTTGCAAATTTTATGTGACGATAAATTGCTTACAAAAAGGATTTAATTTCTCCACTTTCTTAGCTTTTGGCACGCAATCAATTGACTGCGAGGTAACCATGGCATTTCTCTGTCTTAGCGGTCGGAGCTTGGGTAGAACCTCGGCTTTCACTACAGGCTCATCTGAAAGAACATTTTTTTTTCATTAATAAAACATGAACAATCACTTGATATACCATTTGAATTCTAAATAAAGTGTAGCACACTTTTACAGGCGACAGTTATATTAGCTTCTGACGGACGCAACGATACATGACAATTTTCTTTATCTGTGTTATCTTTGTTGCGTTCGAAAATGGGTTTCTCCACTTTCTTGCATACGAAGCTCGCGTGATGAACCATGGCATTGAAGTATCGATAGCGCTTGCTGCACTTTTTGCATTGAAATATCAACTTCACCTCGCACTTGGGACATCTGGACATGGACGTGTGATGAATCGGTTCGTACGTTGTGTTGCACTTTTCGCAGAGAGAAGTATATGGATATTGCAAAGCTGAAAGATAAAGTAAAAATGAAATTGTTATTGTTACAAAGAAAAAAAAACCTAAATTTAACAATTTTCTTTGCTCTCGAGAGATTAACAATAATTATGGTTTATATTTAAATTATAAATAAAACAAAAAATATGATTTGTGCTAAGAAAACAATGATTTCAATTTACTTCGAAATAGAAGACAAAACTTTCTGCTATCAATCTGTTTAAGTGCGTAACACGCAAATCGATTAATTGATTCAATTTTGCCTATTGAGAAATGAGACAGTCAATTCTATATTGTTAAACTACTTGGCAATTATTGCAAGATCATTCGAGAATAAATAATGTATTTTGTTATACAGGAAAACTTACTGTATCTCTTCGGAGTGTCTCTTTTATTCAAAATTAAACCACTTGAATTATGTTTACGTCGAGCGATTTTTTTTAAAGGTTTCCTTTCTACCTCTTCGACATTATCTGCAGCTTCTACAGGTTTAATGTCATTTTTACTATCTATAGCTTCTACAGGTTTAATATAATATTTATTATCTGTAGCTTCTACAGGTTTAATGTCATTTTTAATGTCTGCAATAATAATAAAGATGTGTAAGCAACATTTATTGATATCTTTATTTGTGCAAATCTAATTTCTATACCTGCATAATTTAGCGATGGTAGAATAAAATATTCTTCTGGTGTATTGTCAAATTCTTCTTTGATATAACATATGTCACGAATTTCTTGTACATCAGTAACATCATCATCTGCAAAAATACAATATTTTCAAAAATTATGATTGAAAAAATTGTTAATATTATTTTATTTGACATAACATATGAATTAGAAGTAAATGCTCACCCATTAGAAATTCAGATGTTACGTTAACAATCTTTAACATGGTCGCTTGATTTTCATCTGAAATGTATAATTAACAAAATTATTATTTAAACATATACATAAGTAGCAAGATTATTTTAATATTATTAATATATACATAACATACAAATTAGAAGAGTAGGAAAATCAAAATAAAATATATGTACATACATAAGAAATAAATGTCAAAAGAATAATAGAAAACACTTAAAGTTTACTGTGAATAAATAAATTTTATTAATCTTAAATATAATTTTAACATGGTAATTTGAACATAATAAGATTTATGAAATACTCTGGGAACGAAAATCCGCAATAAACTGGCGGCCTTTAATGAGCCACATTTTTTCTGCCTCGATCGGGCACTCGTGCTTGAGGTGGCTGCTCATTGAGACCACATTTTTGTAAGAGGTGTGGCAGAATTTGCAAGTCAATTTTAAGGCAGCTTTTTTGCAAAGGGGACATCTACCCCCTCCCCCTCGCTCTCTATCTATCCTATAAATACATTGTGTTCTTGGACACACCAGTACACATTTCCCATCGATATCTGAAACCAAAGATGAAATCTAAATCAACGAAAATCAATCAAAAACTGCATTATAAAAATTATTCACATCTGCCAAACTTACGAAATCGATCATTTTCTGGAACATTTTTGTTTTTCATCCATACATTAATAAAATAACTCCGAATCATAGGATTCGTCCATTGACCATGTATTAGGGCTTCTTGCAGGATATCTGAAACAATACATTAAACATAACTGCACTATGTAGCGCAAATTTTACAGTAAATAAAAAAATAGAAAAAAAGGACCTCTATTACTACAACCGTTTCAACTATTCCAACCCCCGAACCGTAGAAAATATTCTAACAATCGCTACCCCCCGTTGCGGCCTATAAATCCACAGCCCCCGCAGTACATTCAATCCTCACGCAGCAGCCACTCTATACGCTAATTCCGTCTCCCTTATTCCTGTTGCAGGTGAACGACCCGGAGAACGCGACGGCGAGCAACGGTGACGAGACCAGACGCAGCTCACTCCAAGCCCAGTGGTAAGCTTTTTCTTCTACTTCTTCTCTTAAAAAGTTTTACGCGGAACAACTTTTCGGCCGCGGCGATATTAGCCCATCGGTTTTACATCCCGCCCCGCAGTGCGCGGCAGCTGTTTATGGACACCGCGGTTGTATTTCTTTGGTGGGAAATGTAAATGGCGCGCGGCTGAGAGGGAAGAAGAGGAAGGAATTTTCTTTTCCGGTTTTACGGCGCGAGCGCGCGTGGTTTTGTTGTATATGTACTTTATACACGTACGTGTGAAGGGGAGGAATTTTTGAGCTTTGAGGTTGTAGGATTGCTGGGCTTTTTAATTGTCGTTTTGCCGGAATGCCGGTTTGATGAGAAAAGCGTGTGCGTCTCTTGTAATAGATAAATTCTTTCACTTTTAAAAGTAACTTTAATTTTTTACATTTTAAAACGTATCTAGAAATAAAAAAAATCCCAGCACTTTCAAAACCATAATGCACTCTCCCCATCCGAATGTGCATCACAGCTGTTTAACTTTAATTCTCGTACCCTTCCGCGCTTGTAAACCACAAGTAGTTTCGCATGTCCCTGAATAATTTACGCTTTTTGCGGAATTTATTTGAATTTCCAAGTGCCATTTTTTTCTCCCCGGAAATCCCCGGGCACAAGATTTTTTTTTCCCCCCTCAAAAGAAGCTCCTCTGCATCTTCCTTCAGGTTATCGCCCTTTTTTCTTTCACTCCCTCTTTCTCTTACTACCAAAAACACTATTTTTTTTTTGTTAACAAAAAAACTGACTTCTAATTCTATTAAAATAAGCGAAAGAAAGAAATTTCCCGTTCTCACGAGCAGATATCCATCCTGCGGAAAGCAGCAGTTTCCAACGAGCTCCGGCCCTCTTACCATATACGCGCGGATACATTGAAAGCATATCAGGCTCTCCCTTTGCATTTCTCGACATTGATAGATCTGATATTTCTTTACAGCGCTCGCGCGAAGGCTTTCAGCGCGAATTTTTCCCCGAAAATGAAAAAGATAAATTTAATTTCGCAAGCGAAGTGGAAGGTTGAGAGAGAGAGCCCCAAGCGCGTATAAATAGAAAATCTCATAATAACTCTCTAACTTTCGTCAAACACAATGGGATAAAAGACCGCGCGTATACGTATTATATAGGTTGGAGAAAGAGAGAGAGACTGCGAGAGAGCTTCCAAAGGGTATCAATTTCAAAGGAGCTGCGAGGAGCTGCAGTGGCAAAAGCTCGCGGATTAATTTATCGTTTAATATTATACGCATTAAACAGCGCGCGCAAGCTCGCAAGCGCGATGTATTTTACGACAGTTCTTTTCGGCCTCCCGGTATATAAATAACCCCGCGGGAGTGTCGAATTATTATAGCGTATAAATAACTGCAGCATCGCGCGAGATGATAAACTATTTATTATAGGTAATTGATATACTTCGTTTGTCCATTACTCCGGCATAATTTATTGAAATTGATGGGCTTAATGTACAGTATATACATCGTGCTTTTTGAAAATAACTTAATTACCGTTGCTGGGTCGCGATTTATTGCAATAATTTTGCAAACGTTTCACGAAAATTGAAAAACAAAAAAAAACAATATAAATAATTAAACAAAAAATGTTTTTTGCTCGTAGGCAGCAGGAATTTGGCAGGGACGAGAAGAACCCACGCGGTAAGGAGACTAGGCTAATAATCGTCGTGGGTCTGCTAGCAGTAGCCGTGATCGCGTTAGTCGTCACGCTCACGCTACAAATCGCCGTGTTCGGCAGGCCGGAGTACAAGGAGATGTGCCAGACGGAGGAGTGCATCAGGACGGGTAAGTGCGCGGTTGATTACATGTCATTTGACGGCTTTTTCTGGGGCAGTGGAGTAAGGTTGGCACGAAGCGCTGCAGTGTGCGAGAAAGTCGAGAGACGGCTGTTGTTAGTGGTTTTGAATTTTAGCGCGGGAGATGGTGTAACGTTGGGATGATAATTTCGAATGTAATGGGTTTTAATGCGTATTGTTAATTATAGTTTCGAGTAAAGAGGATTACATATTATTATCATTATTAATCATGCCGAGTTATTTACAGTGTAATTTAATTAATTAGGGAAATATAATAACGGTTAAATATAAACTGCCTGTTCAGTAATTTTCTTGTATATTCTATCGCGTAACGTAAAGGGCTTTTTTAATACTATATAATTATGGAAAATACAAAAATGTTCTCTTTATCAAACTTACACATTTTTAATACACCACTGATTATAGCGGCGCGGGTGATCGAGGGCATGAACCGCACGGTCGAGCCCTGCAACGATTTCTACGAGTTTGCCTGTGGCGGCTGGATCGCCAAGCACCCGATACCCCAGAGCCAAACGTCCTGGGACCAGCTGAGCCTGTTGCGCGAGGAGCTGCTGAAGAATCTACGCGTACTGCTGGAGGAGACAGACAGGGACGACGAGCCGCGCTCGGTGCGACAGGCGCGCGCGTTCTATCGAACTTGTATGGATACGGGTAAGACGATGGAGATAACAATAATAATGTTGGAAGCAAAGAAATAATAGACAAAGCGTTGCGTGAAAAAAAGTGCTGCTTTTAAAATAAGAGATGGCTTTATGATGGCTTTTTTATTTATATTTGTGCAGTGACCTTGGCGGTTGGCGTATCGCGCGCAAACAACTGAAGCTAGGGTGTGTGTGTGTGTGTTTGTGCATTGTTCGAACAGTAAAAAATTTAAAAAAAAAATTTTTTGGCATTTTCAATTATATTATAACTAATTATACGTATAAACAATAATCAATCTTTTCTTCTACGATTCAAAATTGTATGATAATTTTCCAAAAGTATCTTTTATAAAGAACCAATAATTTTCAAACAAAACAAAACCACTTCCTATCCTTAAACTATGTCAATCCACCTTCCAAAAAACTTTATAAAACGCGATTCGAAAGAACCTGACTAGGTAAATCCCCGCGCCAATATCCTAATTAAACCGAACTTTAATTAAACTTGTCACCGGTTATACACACACACACCACAGACATAGAGAACGCGATCACGCGGCCAAACGCCGGACCCTCCGCGCGCTTTTTTTCCTCTCCCTTTCTTTCGACAAACAATTTACCAGGCTGTTTGACTTGACTAAATTAGTTTGTACCCCCCAAACGCGCGCAAGAGCGCGATTTAATTATTCCGTGCCTTTGACGTCCAACTTTTCCGCGGACGCGGGGGTGTGAGAGACTCGTTGCGACTGCGGCGAGGCTGGTGGCAATCGACAAATTAACGCGCCCGGTGCGTTTTTTTAAATTTAAAGGGATTGCGCGCCGTCGCTTCTCCCGGTTAATCCCATCGGAAGTTATGTAATCGTGCGGCTGTTGAAGTGCCATTGAAAAGTTTTGCTTATGAATACTTTTGATGAAGAGTAGTTAATTGGTTGAGTACGGCTGCGAAATTTTAAATGAATTTATACATTTATACATTTCTTTTCTTTTATTATGTTTTCGTTTAACACCGACAGATTTGTTTTTTATTTTCTATAAATAGAATAAATATACATAAACCATAATAATTTCTTTTTTATAATACTATAATTATAACAGATACTTATAATTTCTTAAGAAATTTGAAAAACATTTTGCTATGCTGCATCAAACCTGTTAATAATGTAACAGTTATTTTAATTATTTTTCATGAAAGTTAACATTTTTCATTAAAAAAAAAAGAAACACAAAAAAACTATTAACAAATATTACCCATCTAAATAACGAAATTTCAAAAAGTTTAATTTCCGCAGCCTCATGCGCAATTTCCCAAAAAAATGAGCAACAAAGCGTGACATTGTAAGCTGATAGAGAACACAAAGACAGCCAGTATCAACACAAAGAGTCATGTATACCTAAATAAAAAAAAAATGAAAGAAAGAGCGTATACGCTGCAAAGCTATGTGACGACTGGCTCCCCTGTGTATTCAAGTTACGGGCTTTATTTCACTCGGCGAGCTATCTCGAAAGTAACTTAACAACGTGTAAGAGCAACGTTTAGACGCGACAATATTTGTGTTGTAAATACGGGCTTTTATGAGGAGACCCGTTTCAGTTTCCTTTATATTTCGTCGCGGCGTTTCCGCGTTTTCGGCTTTACCACGTATACGTATATACATACCTAGGTACACGTATAACATCTAGTATAACGCGCGAGGGCAAATATAAAAACTTTTTCGCATTTTATTGCCACGGAAAATGTAACAGTTAGAAATTTAATTCGCACGTGTGTCCCTTTCGGATGCTCCCCTCTCCTTTTTCTTGAAAAATGCATGAATTTCGGATACTAACATTTTGTATAACTTTTGTCATTCATTAAACCGCGAAGTGACAGCGATTATTTTGTATAATGTAATACCGAGAAGTAAGTAACAAAGGCGGTAGACACTGCACACTTTATATCGCGAAAACATATCATTACAAATCGGCGAGTATAATCGCAAAGAGATAAATCACAAAGGAAGAGGAATTCCAAAGCCATCGCGTCCCGTTCGTTTAATTCCAAAGGAGCTATCACGCGGGAGATTTAAAAAAACAAAACAACTCTATACGGTATCGTCAGAGGCAATCAGACGCGCGGAGTGGAGGATCGTATCGATGGTATAATGAGGCAATGTCAGTGCACGGGATGACGTATCAATAAGAGGCGCTGAGTACTGATTACACTCTCATTCGAACCCGTAAAACGCGTAATCACTAAAAAGCAAACTTTCCTTTAAAAAAGTACATCAAAACCTAATATTCAGCTCATTCTATCAATATACTTGAAAACATAAACCCAAAGCACAGTAGCTAATCTTCTCTCGCATGAATCACTCTAATCTGCCAATCAGTATACATTTACGGGGGGATCGACAGTGCATTGTTAATTATGGGACGCGTGCTTTGAATTTTTCCTCTTCGTCCGCGAATCGACGTATAAATTGCACTCTCGTAACCGCCGGCGCATTTGCGCCGATAAATCAGCTGACGCTCGAAGATAACGGCGAGGATGCGTGCGCACACTCGAATTCATAAATCGCGCGCGTCTTCAGCGCCATATCTCTAAAATCGATCGGAGCAGTCGTCGTCGAGCTAAATGTATACACATATATACAGAATTCGCAACGCGCCAGAAAATGATCCATCGAATTCCGTTCGATTCTATTTCCTATATAAATATACACAGATTGACCTATATACATATATATTATGTATTATTATATATTTACGAATTCGGTGACTCGAGTAAACTGATGACAAGTGTTTCCGCGACGACGTGCCGCTAAGGATGATTAAATAACGGGTATAAAGCGTGGGTGTGTACACACTCGGACCTTGTCGTGTATGTGTGTACCTGTTTCTGCTCATTAACCATCGCTCGCTTGCCATTATCGGATTACGGTGCGGCTGTGTCTACCATAGGCGCTCGAAGACAGACACAATGCGGATCTTAGATGTATAATGGGGTTAGTAGCATTTCCTCGGCCTCTGAAATGTCGGGGAACCTGCAAAACATATTAAATCATTAATGTGTTGATAATGCAATAAAGTATCTATCACCGGCTCATCAACGATTACCCCGGGCTTCGTATAAGTACCGCAGCGAAATCCGATACAAAACCGAAACGAAGCGGCGGTGGCGTCTTGGCACAGTCGGATATCCCCTGCATAAGTAATGGCCAATCTTCGGCTCGGGTAAATCCGATCGCGCGTGCTGGAGCTATTCGCCCTATATACCTATGGATCGTTGCTGGGAAGAATAAAGCTATTCGCGGCGATTAGGATGTCGAGTGTGTACGTATAGGTACGCCATGAATTTTAATAGAGGGGATGAAGCGGGTGTTGTTAATTGGGTAGCGGTTGCTTTTCTGGGTTAAGTTGATGGGATGTAAATGTTCTTTTTTTGAAAATTTTATACTTATTCATTTTTTATGGTTACGTATATTTCGATGAGAGTTTGTCGATAATAACGAAATGGTTATAATTTAAAAAGCTGCATAGTAAAGTATGTCAACGATAATTATATCACACGTAAAGTTAAATTCAATTCAAGTGTTCTTAAATTAAAAATAAGAATTAATTAGCTCAAAAGACTTATCTGTCACCTACACCTATTTATTATCGTAGTTTTTCGAGATCGTTTTAATAAATTAGCATATCATAAATTTTTTCACGCCGACTCGTATAATTTTCTTAAGCTTCCAATAAAAACAATCCAACTAAACCATAAATATGTAATTCAACGAATTATTCAACTTTTTTCCCTCTGACACCAGCGAGCGTCGAGTCACTGGGCCTCGACCCGATCTACAGCGTGATGGACCGCCTAGGCCTGCCTCGCGAGCTACCTCTGGACGACGCGACAGCCCCGGATCTCGACCTCGCCCAGCTGTCGGGCCGTGCGCAGCGGCTCCTCGGCCTCAATCTACTGCTCAGCTTTTACATTAGCGAGGACGTCAGGAACACGACGCGCAACCGAATGATGGTACGTATATGCAGCACGCGCGGCTGTCTGAATATTACAACAAGTCCCGCTGGGAAAACGTATATAGCAGGAGGAGAAAATTTCAGAACACCGGGGAGAGAGGCTGATTTAAAATGCCGGCGTTTTGACGAATTTAAAGGGCAAACGGAGAGCTAGAGTTGTGGAAATATGGATGGGATGTTGGACTGGTTTCGAGTTTGCCGAGTAGGGAATTGTGGTTGGCTGGTGGTTGGGAAATGAGGGGGATTTTTGAATTAGGAAAATGTAAGGTGTGGTGTGGTGCGCCGGAGCGGTGAAAGAATTCGCTAAGTGATGGGTACAAGATTTGATATAGGTAGGGAGTGGTAAGAGAGAAAATTAATGTTTTTATCTGTCTGTCTGTTTCGTGTCCGGATAAGCGGCTTTTTGAAGTTCCTTTTTAAACCACTTAAAATAATTGTACTCGTTGGTATAAAGGAGACAAGAAATGTGTACATTCCACCTTTAAAGTTTCGATTTCCAAACTCAATATTATTCAATATCTTCTTAAAGATTTCAAAAGAACTTGTCAAAGCGCATACACTTATCCACAACTATACCAACTAAACTCAAACTCAAACATAAACATAAAAAAAAAATCTATTCTGCACTTTGCGTCCTCGCCGCAAAACTCTAATCCGCAAAACCTCAATAACACCGATCGAGCAACTACTCCACCGAAAAGCTTTCGCTCTCTGCTCTCGGGGACATTTATATCTGGACGATTTCTCCCTCCCGCTCGCTTTCTAGTTGCTTCGGGGATTCCCCGGGACAAAGTTATTAAGTGGCCGGCGATGTATATACGCGGCGGCGAGGAAGTTTCGCAAGGAGTAGAGAGGATGATGCTCCTCTCTCCACCGTCTGAATGGAAATCCGTGGAGCCGAAGAGCGCGTCACGCTCGATCGGCTGGTAGTTGTAGGGTTGAAGGGGTTATAGGATGAGATGTCGAGGCTTTTGACGGGTGCATAGGGAAGATTATGGGGATGAGAGAGTGAACGGTTTCTCGTTTTTTAATTAGCCGAGTAATTTCAATTTGCTGCTATGCGGTAGATGTGTTTGCTCTAAAAACGTATACGTTTCTATTGTTTAAAGCGTAGGGTCAATGCACCAGTGAATGACCAGTCACCAGTATGTGTCCACTTAGTTTAAAACCATAAAAACGATTTTTCTCGTATTTTAAAGTGCATAAACTTTATGCAGGGGGTGATGATACACTGGTGTTTTTGCATATTCTATATGTTTTTTAATTAATATTACATTTATTTATACATTTTTGCAAAAATAATTGACATTTATTACAAAGTTCATGTATTGTGGAATCAACATTTACCGCTTATTTTTATTTAATTAATGTCTAAATATTAAAAATATCTATTTATAATCGAAAAATCCTTAACTAATCATTCACTGGTGCATTGACCCTATTTAATAGTTTATTTTTTTCAATAAAAATTATATTAACCAAAAAAAATAGAAAACCCCTACACTCGATCTTAATTAAAAAAGAAAAAAAAAACAAAACATGACATATTTGTTCGTTAATTTTTATAGATGGAACAAGTATCAGCGGGTTTCAGCGAACGCTATCTCCTCGATCCTGACCGCTTCCAGTCTGAGATCCAGGAGTACAGGCGGTACATCAAGTCCATGGTGGAATTGACCGGGGCGGGCGAACGCAGCGGCCAACTTGCCGACGAGATTCTCGACTTCAGCACGCAGGTCGCCAAGGTAAGTTTAATCCCCGTCTCTATGTATATATACGTCTGTAGGAGCACGAGTTTCTCGGAGTAAGTGATTAGGGGCGAGTGCGTAAAGAGGATTTCGAGGGGTCCGAAGAGGCTGCAGATGGTTTTTGTAGGTGTAATGAAGAGAGGGAGAAACTGTTGAAGTGTTATTATGATTGCGTTGAAGTGGTAGTAAATGAGAGAATCAGAAATAGAGTGTTTTGAACTTTCGAATAAGCAAACGCTAAGAAAAGTTTTTCCGGAGCTTAGCCGCGATTCAAAGATTCACTGACGAATAGTAAACATTTTCCCGTCTACGTGTATCGATATATAAATGAATTTCGCCTTTCAAAACATTCGATTCGCTAAAGTTGTGTATACAGATCTCCTGCATATATATTATATCCGCGGTCCCATATAAATATCCACAATATACAATGTTATCCTTCGATTTTCTCCTAATCTGCGGCTTTCGGAAAATTGAAAATAAACATCGCGTATGTATAATATTCCATTTGCAAACATCGAGATACTACTTTCCCGCGCGAAATAATCGCATCAGCCCGCGTGCACTTTAAAGCGCGAGCGCGGGGTTAGTTGCGAAGTCATAAAGTGCGTTTCATAATTCAAATGGAAACGTCGATAATTCAAAGCCGCCGCAAGAGCGGCATTCGAATTATTATCGAGAGCTCTGCGCACTCTCTCACCGGTTGCAATTATCGCAGAAATTCGTATCATTCAATAATAATTTGAACATTGTATATTAGCTAATTGTAAAGAAAAACGTATAATCTAATTATATGGAGTATACTCGATACTGATTTGAGCGCCACGTAGGCGAAAGAGTGAACCCGAACAGAAATTAGGATTATAATGTCGATCATATAACGATTAGACTATTCGAATTCCATCCCTTTGTAATATTTGATTAGCAATTAATTCCGTACCCTGCTAGAAAATAGGCCAACTTCGTTGGTTAACATGTTAATCAAATGGAAGCATTTTTACTTAAAATCAAC
>UXGD01004610.1:0-16575 GCA_900474315.1 Torymus auratus | reverse complement strand
ATATCTATATCCATTATTAAAGCTATTATTTTATTACTGTCCCATATATGAGCCATGCCGGCAGTCTAAAGGTTAAGCTGATTTTGGCCTCAGAAGCCACTAGGTGTAAAACCGCCTTAAAGACAGAGCGGACTAAAGTGGATTAAAAAGGTTATTTTTTAATTCCTATACTATAGCGAAAATTGAAAATGTTAAGAAAATGTAAATAAATGTAATAAAAAGTAAGAAATGGCAAGCAAACGTAATAAATCGTATATTAATGCATTTTTACATTTTCTTACAATGACTTACTTTTTCTTACGTTTCATTGAGTTTTTTTTTTACTTATTTTGAATTATTTGTTTCTGACTTTATTTTCACATACATGTAAGAAAAAATAAAAATCCCTAACAAAATGTACGAAAATGCCACCATTTTCTCATAAAAAACACTAACGCTTTTCGTTTCTTACAAAAACTTATACTTTCTTAGTTTTTCATACTTATTTTTTACTTTTTTTTACACTTTTTTTACAACTATTTCTGTGGCTTCGAGGCATAACCACATAAGTCTACTTTTTAAGTTTTTGAGAAAAATGTCTTTTAATGTACACTCATCATGGATTCTTGCCGAACGTACCTGCTCAGTTTCAAAATCATGAAATCCCATTGGCCGATTCCAATTTAAGTTTAATGGTTCACACTCGAATTGTCCAATGAGATTGAAGGATTTTGAAATTGAGCAGGCACGTTCGGCAAAAATCCATCAAGAATAGGTGTACAAACTTATTTGTAAGATCGGAATAAACGAGATAGGGCGCGCGCGATACTGTACTAGTCAATTGACACATTCAAGACACGTATTTACACGGTGGTATGACCAGGTTATATATTTTCTGCTTCGTGAAAACTCAAAAAAGTATGAAGTTATGTCGTTATGCCGGGAACTTGGACTTATCTAATAGTGCTGTTCTCGTTTATTTTTTGGTCATATTCTTTAATTAAATTATGAAGCGGTTAGCGGATCAATAAATTACAAAATTAACAGTCAATCAACGAATTCTTATACAAATAATAAGTGTTAAAAAGTTTTATACATATTCCCAAATCTAGACTTTATTTTTTTTTTATCAAAAGTTATTTTTTATTATTTTTTTAATATTTTTTCAGTCATTGCCATACAAAGAACATATATTGATCTTCAAAAAAAAAAAGAATAAAAAATAAGTGTTATAAATTATTTTTATATATTATGTTTTTATATTATTTTTTATTATTTGCTTTTCATTTTTTCCCTTATAATAACTATTACTAACACCTACTTTCCAAAATGGTTTCATGTATAAAAAAATAATAAAAAATAATAACTAATACTAATAGTTGAAAACAGTAAATTAATAAAAACAAAAATTTATGACAGTCCCAAATCTGGACATTATAACTCTTATAATGTCGAGTTATAATTTTTTATGAATAGTTAATAATTATTATCTGCAGACAAAATTTCCACCTGGGAGGCACAAGTAAACAAAATTCTGTTTCGTTCAAAGTTTTTGCAAAAACCACTTGATATTTTGACTTCAAACTTGTACTGGATGATAGAACATTCAAAACCACAGGGCAATGTGCTCTTGATTTTTTGTGATTCTACATATTTTATTTTTAATAAGCTTTAAACTGTGGGAATTGCTCGGTCGGTAATGGTACAACTATGGCACCCCTTAAGTGGAAAACAATATTTATATAATAATGTCGTGTTTGAAATAACGCCCACTCTTATATACTTACAGATGTTGGCGAAAAATAAAACAGTCAAATGTGTAATTTCTTGTAATGTATAATATTTAAAGAATTTACTAAATTTTATAAAATAAACAGCCCACATCAGGATCACAGTAAAAAAAATCGAAACGTTGGCGGAAAAATGACACATTTGAGTGTTTTATATTTCGCCATCTTCTGCATAATAAGTGGACAGTGCGACCAGTCATTTTAAAAACTACATTTGAAAAAACTTTACTGTCAGTCATTTTAAACAAATTTATTTTATATAATAAATTATTCGTTTTTAAGATGGAACAATTTTCACTCTGGTGAAAATATAAGCCTCTTCCGAGTAGCGGTCGTGTCTAAAAATTAGTAAAATTTTAAGTAATATATATAAATTTTGAAAAAATACAATGAAATATAAAAAAACCTAAGAAAAAAAATTTTGTACTAACATTTAATAAAATGTCAAAAGATCTAAAAAAAGAGGAAGAAATTGTACCAATAAAGAGTACAAATATGTACAAAAATTTGGAAAGGTGTAAGAATGTGTATGTAAATGTAAGAATCTATAAGAAAATGTAAAAAAACTGTAAAATAATTTTCCAATAAAGAATATAGATACAAAAATTAATAAAATGTCAGCAAATGTGCGAAAATGTAAGATACTGTGAATAAAAGGTTGTAAATTGTAAGGAAACGTAAGAAAGTGTAACAAAATATAAAAACTGCCTGAAATCCAGTCGAAATATACAAATTGTTATCTTTTCTTATATTTTTTAAAACTTTTTTTTTTACATTTATTTACTTTTTCTTACATTTTAAAATGTGTGGCTTTAGGGTATTATAAAGGATTCTTTAAAGTATGAATTACTCAGAAATATTTTTTTGGAAAGATAACAAAATTTTAACCTGATTTGCAATTTTATCTTAATTATATTTACATTGTTTCAAATAGAAAATGAAATTTTCAATATTTTTCTTATCGAGTCGTATGTTTTTGGAATTTAATTTAAGGAAATTATGTGAGAAAATAAAAACATTGTTGATTGTGACGTATCAATTTTATTCCAGAGGTCTGTTGACGTCGGACAAACAATACTCTTGAATTGAAGAACGTATTACGCTAAAATTTATCCGATGACATACGGACTTTTGGCACTTTAAAAAACAATTCAATATTGGAGATCTATTTTTCACGAGTTTTTAAATAGAATAATAAAGTCCTTAAATCACATTGCATCGTGCTGAGTTCAATAGCAATACTTATCAGTACTTACGATAAATGTTTCATAAAAATTAAAATCTTTGTATACGTTCTTTTACATTCCTATTAAAATTTTCAATCGAATCTATCGCATCATCAGATTGATCTATTAATTAATTACCTTCATATATATTATTCCTAAATTGATGAACCACGAATGAGCTACAATCTGCTACAATAATACTTGTGCCATAACATGTCTTTCGCAGACATTAACAAAGCTGCCAATTTTACGATAAATATTTTGCAGAAAATAACATCATATTAAGACAATTAATTTCACTGGATTATTTTTGTTTGTTCCGTATTTTAATGATAATTTAAATAAATTAAAAAATCCTAGGTGCGCATTTTTGCTTTTCTGTACCATGTACTGCATTCTATGTAACCGAAGTTTTTGGGTATACGGAACCTGTGCATGGTGCTTGGTTGAAACTTTAAGAGTTTAAAATATAAAGGTTAATAAGAAATTTTTAATTTGAAACACTGTGCACAGTTTGTTGTGTAAATGTGTGTAACTTTAACAGATCAATGACGCAAAATTGATATGCGCGCAGATTTGTTTAAATTGATCGAAAACTTTGGTTATGTCTTCAATTGTTGAGAAACTTCCTTCTTATAACAGACGCCTATTAGAAGTTTAACCCTTGAGACGAACGCTTGAGCCATGCGCCAGATGTCTGCTCGTTGTTTATCGTTTAACAAACAAGGTTGAACGCTGCGTTAGTGAAGGCGACGAAGACGTTTCTGGTGTGCTGGAGATGATTGCATCTGTACCAAGGAGAACATGCTCAGGGACAGGCCAGCTGTTGCAAGAAAGAAAGCTGACGCTGTTCCGCGGTCGACGCTGTTCCTTCGATACAGCGTCGTGGACGTGGTAGGCTGCAAATTCACGTTTACTATTAATAAATCACTTTAAATAAGTCACTTCATCAATTATAAAATTAAAATATTCTTCTCTTTGTTGGTCTAATATTAGCTTTTTCTTAAAAAAAAGACAATCAATTTATTTGTTTTAAAAAGTATGTTGATAGTACAAAGTGAGTATGGATTAAAATATTTGTTAATGTAAATTTTACAACTACTAGCTACATTTAACGCGCTTCGCGAGAATTATTATTGTTTTTTCAATCTTGAAAATTCAAAAATATTCAATTATGGCGCCTATTCTATATAGACTAATCAAATGAGCCAATCAAAATAGTCTTATTGTGATGACAGATTTCATCCATCACTTTTTTAAGAGAGGAAATATTGAAATTTAGGGCTTAAATAATGTATTTAATATATAATATGGATAGCGGAAGCAACAAAGATTTATCATTAAAAGTATTTTTGTAATACTGTAACCGCACTGCAATAGTAAACTTGTTTCACTATATTTATAACATTTTATTGGCGTAAAAAGTTCTGAATATAACGAGATAGCAACAATATATTTAAAATTATATAATCTTAGAACACCGGACCTACGCACAGGTATATGTTTTTACCTCTGTAGGAGCTTGTATGAAATGTATATGTATACTTACATCTGGTTTTTAATAGATAAATAAATAAAAAGAACAGGTAATATAGATACGTGATGAGGCGTGTCTTACCTGTGAGAGAGACAGTCTCAGAGCGTATTGAGCAGTTCGCGTGAGATGCATTTCAGTTTTGGTGGCTACACCTGAAAATAAGAATGATATTATAATAATAAAGAATAATTTACATAAAAACTGGTAATATACTAAAATAATGAAGTGTTTTGTTCCAGAAAAATGAAGGTTTATAATAATAACAGCGAAACAGAACAATATGTTTAATTAAACTTTTTATAAACGTAAATTTTTCGAACAAAAGCACTGAAATATACAAGTTTTCTTGATAATAGAGACCTTTGTTGCTCGCGAGCTGATTAGTTATGCGAATCAAGCGAGGGAACTGCAAGGGAAATGTAACGCAGTTAATGGAAGCACGCCTCGCATGAGCGAGCTTCTTTGTATTACTGCTCTGATCGCTTTTTTCGCAAGCTCGCGCTAATTCAGATCGTGCAATGGCAGTCTGCCATCGACACAGGGTGGGGGAGTGACAGTGAATTCGCACATATCTAACGTTGGCGCCTAAGCTCGTAGCTACTACCTCGGATGCATTGCAGGTTATATGTCTGAATTTTTTCAACGAGATTGTTCATGCGAGTGAGAAGAAAGCAGAGTATTTTTGGTAAAGCTTTTATAAAAATTTAAAGAATTACATTAAAAATACCATTTTAGTATTTCATTTCATCCTTCAAGCCTTCACCTTTTTTCTACTATTATAGGTATACTCATAAAGTGATTTTAGTATATTGAAAAAAAGTATGTAATTATGCTATTACTTTAAAAATAAAACACTTCTATACCGATTGAATTATGCTTGACAATCATTAAATATTGTATACGCAATGTTATAACAATTTTTAAATGCTGGCTAGGTTCTTATTTATAATGGTTTAATCCTTTTTTATTTATTGTAAGCGATGCAATAATTAATATTGTTAATAGTGCTATATATTTATCACGTATGGAAGGTGCTAAATTAAAAAGATAAGCGGATAAGTTCAATAAAAGATTTTCAGGTATGCAAATTTATAACTGCCAACTAAAATAGGCAATTATGAATTACAAACGTAGAGGTTTTATTTGAAAAAATAAAACGTTACGAATATTATTTCTAAATTACTTATCTAAAATAACTGCTATCTAGGAAAGAAGTCATAAAAACATTATATCGTTATCAGGATGATTTTGATGAACACGATAAGGAATGCCGAAAACATCTTCTTTGCGGTACTCGCTCAAAACTTGTAAAAATGCAGTAATAAAAGTTTGCATAATTATTAAACATTGACAATACAAACTATATTGGATCAACAAATATTGTTACCGATATAAACGGGTTACACTTCTGAGTTTACACTAAAATACACCAAAAACCATAATCAATCAATCAATATATATACCAATAACATATAAAAAAGTTTCAGATTTTAATTCGATGTTGTATGGCGATGGTTCTTATATATTATTCAGAGTCATTGATTAGCATACTTAATATTTTACTTATATATTGGTTTTTATGAATATTATTAAAAAAAACTTTTTTTAAAATTCGTAAAAAGCTTCCTTTTCTATAGCTTAGTTATACGGGAAACTCACATCGTAAGAATAATTGAATTTTCAACCACGCATTGGGTTGTAATCGAATATAGCCATTCTCTATTTTTTTTTTATCACAAAGTGCATTTCATCAATTAAGGTCACTCGACCGGTCTAGTAGACCTAAAGCTATGAACATTTTTACAAAAATTCATTTACACATTCCAATCTGAAAACTGATATGACTGAAAAAAGGGCTCTTAACATATCGGAAAACATTTTTGTTAGAAAATGTTTTTCGTTATGTCAAAATAAGTTAAACATTACGTAGGAGAAGGTGGGGCGGTATAGGCACTTGATGGGGCGATATGGGCATTGTCGCTATTAAAAATATTAATCGAACTCGGCAATAAATATTGTACCACGCTTAAATTATTCAGCGATTCTCCATCTACATATAAGTACACCTCGTTATTTATGTGAATGCAAAGATATTGAAATTTATTAATCTGAAGAAAGCACTGACTTGAAAACCCATATCATCTCATCAGTTTGGAGGTGGGGCGTAATGGGTTTTCCCGTGTAAATCAATGGGACCCATATCGCCTCACTGAAAAAAAAATTCAAGTGGGGCCATATGGTTATTTTATTTTTTGAATTATTTATGGTCAACTGTTTCAGTTTCTGCCACTTCCAATACATTTGTTACAACTTTATCCACAACTTAAAAAATTTGCAGCTAAAAATAGTTTGTCATTTTTTAAATATCGTCAAAACCCGTATTACTCCACTGCCCATACCGCCCCACCTTCTCCTACACTTTTCCTATTAAATAATGACTACAAACTCTAAATATAAATATAAACTTTCGATTATGCATAAATCGGTTACTTGCAGTTCTACAGGAACACGTCTATTTATTAGTTTACTATATAAGTCGCAGTTACAGTTTGTATTCAAAGTTAGGACACAGTAACTTCTACATCTATACCTTGTAAAGAAAATATCTTTTAAGTCGAGATTAATAACCGTATTTCTGTAACCGATTGATTATTTTAAACCGAAAAAATCAATTAAGCACCATCATACAAAGTTTTGATAGTAGATTTTTAGTTGCATAAATGCACAGATCTGAGAGCTATACTCGAATTGCTTAGAAATAGCGTCTTTCATAATGTAATTTTGATAAAGATTGTACATTACAGTCTAATTGCGAAGGTGTTTGGATGTATTTTAATCTAAATTTTTTGCGATGAATAAGAATGAATATAATACATTTTTAACTCAATATACATTACTTTTCACTATAGTGTTTTAATTACTTTATACTTCGAACAAGATATTCAATACTAGAGCTTTGCTAACTTTTATTCAGTGTATATGATTATTTTCATACGCGCCCGCGCGCGTGAGACAATAAATAGTGATCAAAAAGTTTGAGAATGATATATTTATATTTTTAAATGCGATGTCCATTGGACTTAAGAATTTCTGGTTTAGACAATATTTACACGTTTACGTACGTGGACCACGGTCAAGATTTCAGTTTACGTAAACTTGCAATCGGATCATTGCAATCGGAGTCTTCGAGAATATCAAGGGAAGTTGATTATGGGTGAAAGGTCGTTGGCGTTTCTGAGGAATATCTTAAAAGTACATATAAATTTACGCTGTTCAAAGTCTTAATCGTGACGTAAATGGGAACGTATTTTTTATGTAAGTACAGACATTGCTATTGATAAGTAAGTCTCTTTGCATTCATAAACCAACGAATGCTTAATGAAATTAGGCAAAACAACATTTGATTGATACATGTTTTCAGAATTAAATTTTTTCAAAATTCTTATGTGCAGGTTTCATAATTATTTAAATATCCTATACTTGAGGTTTTATTTCTTATTTATTTGTTTACTTCTTAATATTCAGCAAATTCTGTTTACACTATAAGATATTACAAAACACTAAAAATTTCCAAAGTGAAAAAAATATTTTTTACTTTTTTGGCACTAAATTGTTTTTGTCTTTTAACTGTTATCTAAATATTATATTAATAGCATTCTGACGCAACGGATATTTTTGTGCGATCCCTAGCAAAAATTGAAAGGGTAAAAAAAATGTAAAAAGTGTAAAAAATTGTAAGAAATTGTAATAAAACTTAGTTGACCTTAATTTCGGACATATTTTATATCTTTTTACACTTATTTACACTTTGTTGCATTTTTTTTTATATATATTTTTTACACATTTTTACACTTTCTTAAAGTTAATAAAACTTTTATTAACCATAAATAGCTATAAATATAAACAAAATGTAAGAAAGTGTAAAAAATATAAAAAAGTGTACAGCAGTATTAAAAACAGTAAAAAAAGTGTAAAGAATCATATTAAAATGTAAAAAAATATAAATAACTGTAAGAAAGGTTTAAAAAAAAACTGCAAAAATCTGTTGAAAAATTGTAATAAAATGTAAGAAAGTGTAAAAAAGATATAATAAAGTGTTAATAAATATAAAAAAGTGTAACAACACTATAATCAAATGTTAATAAATATAAAAAAACAGTAATGAAATGTTAATAAATGTAAAGAAGTGTAAAGAAGCGTAAAAAACTGTAAAAGAATTTTTGAATTATGAGTATCAAAGAAAGTATTACAAAATAGAAAAAAACACTGTCAGACAGTGAACAAAAATGTAAAAAACTGTAAAGAAAGTGTAGAAAAGGGTAAAAGAATGTAAAAAATGTCCGAAATCCATCTGATTTTTACATTTTTTTTTACACTTTTTAATTTGTTTTCACTTTTTTTTTACATTTTTTAATATTTTTTTTACATTTATTTACATTTTAAAATTTTTGCTAGGGATGTTTTTGATTACATTCAAAGATACACCTATTTACATTTTAATTTTCCAGTATAAAAAAATTGATAGAAAAATGAACTATATTATATAATTTTTTGATTTACTTATAAATTGGCTCAAGATATTATTTATCAAATTACCAAATTTTCAGAGAATTATTTTTTTTTATAAACTATTACAGAATTTTAAATAGTTTTTAAAAAAACTTGAATTATTTATTTATTATACAATAAAAATTGAGTCAAGCACAGTTCTAACTTTCTACACTGTTTTATTAAAATTTATTTCATTTGACAAAGTTACCTTTACATCACAACATATCTTAATTAATTTTTTTTTTCAAATATTTTCACCCCCGCATTCTTGTACAGCACTAAATTTAGATAATACACAGAAGAAACATTAAACTTTTTAAAATTTTTTAAAACGTAGCATTTAACAAAAATTGTGGTAAAAATCGAGTAACAGAATTTTCATTTAACAAGAAATTGTGTGAATCAACAAAATTCGACTGACTACGAAAATTCTGACACGCATTGAGTACACCAAACAGGAAGAGCTGCGTAGATAGATATAGTGTTGTATATGTCGCATTCATTGACCACGTGTTTGGTAACCAAAATAGTTGCGAGCGAGCGTCAGAATGACGCTACCTCGCAAATTACAAACAAAAATACTTAGTCACAGTTAACATTCTGCGAGGTTCATTATACCTTTATTACAACACTAATTATTATCATTTAACTAAAAAAGTACAAAATACAATTTTACGTTCATTTTTAACCAAATGCAAATAATTCGATAATTTTACTCGTCATAGTGCGTAGTTCACTTCATTTTTCACTTTACAGTTTTTGCAAGAGAAATCACTGATTAGATAACAAAGTATGACCTATTACGATCTTTTACAGTACTACTCTAAAAAACTATTCCGTCATTTAACATGTACATGTAACGTGTCCGTGGTGTATGGGAAAATGTGTAAATGCAACATTTTACTATCTTAGCACCTAACTAAGTATTAAGTAGTGTTACAATATAAGAAAATACGCAAACGATTTTTTTTCAAAACAAACATTTCGCAGATTCACTTGATAGACTCTAGGAAAGGACGAAGTCAACATAATAATGCACTTTGTGAGGGTTGACAATACTTGTACATTAGGTATTTTATATATACTTGTTTTGTTCTAATACAATGGATTATGCCTTGATTCTTCCATAGACATACTAGATAATACTCATATAGTATGTCTATGAATTCTTTAAGCGGTTTCTAACCTCAAAATGCATTTTCTAATACAAGCTACTTACTGATTGAAATACCGAAGGCTTTTAATGTATGCATGTATTTACAACTTACCATTAAATACTTATTGTCAGAAAGCGAGATTGAAGTAATCTGTTTCAGTTTAAAAAAAAAGACGGAGTTGGTTACGTAATGAGGCACAACCCTTTTACTATCTCACATTGAATCTTTCTTATAAGTACTATGGAACCGATATATATTGGTAAACGTTCTGCACACGGAAGACAGTTAAAAAATCACTAACCTTTTCACATGAATTTTCTTAAGAAAAGAGTGTAAAAGACTGAAAGCACCTCGTGGCCAGCTGATTTTGGCCCCGCGAAGCTCGATTTTTCTCGAAAAAGAACAGCAAGTGATTTTAGCGCTACACTTGATAAAACCAGGAAGCTTAATCTACAATTATCTACTATATCGACCGATAATATCATGTATCATCTGAAGGTTATATAGTGAACTGCATTATCGGACACTGATACAATGGGAAATTATATTTCGTTAATTAATTCTATGAGGATAATTATTATCTTTAAAAGAATAATCATGCAATAATTTAAACATAATATGAGTGCATAAAAATATCCGGTCTTAATAGGATCTCTTGAAATATACATATTTAAAAATAACAAAGGGCTTCAATAATATTCATAAATAAAGAAATTTTACAGCACAAACTATATTGCAAATATTACCTATAGCTTGCGTGTGATAATTTATTCCAGGCATACTCATCCGAATATAAATATTTGAAACATACGAGCAAGATAACGTGTAAGAAAAAAGGTATATGTGAAGTATGTGTATAGTCACTCGTAATTTCTGTTTGACTCATGCCGTTATAGTGAAGCAGAGAAACGAGCACAGAAATAAATAATTATCTAGTGACGCATCTTAGGAGTTAGTCGTATTATCTGCCGTTTATTTCCGCGGGATGCCGCAGTATCCTTTTGAACGGCTCGTTGCTCGACGCATTTTCATATTTCTGTAACAAAATCATGTTCTGTGTTATTCTAAGATTTACGTGGTTTTTGTATATATTTACTGTGATATCTGCCGAGTCTCAAAAGAATTACGAAAGTATTTGTGCTGCTCAGCAAACGTGTTCTCACTGTTTGCAAACTCCACTTTGTGTTTGGTGCTCCGAATTGGTATGTTATTTTTTAATAACTTATTATCAAAAATTGTGTAATAAAATCTTAAAATTTAATAATCTTTAGACTTATATAAGCTTCGATGCATGTACTACTATTAAAATAAAACTTTTAAGATTAATAAATAATTATTTAATTAATGGAAACAGTTTTTTCTAAATAATAAGTTTATGAAACAATTTTATTTTACTTCGAATCTTTATGTTTTATTGGGGACTGTTTTAATTACAGCGGTATGCGCAAAATAATGGATCTTTAATTCGATGTATACCAAGAGATAAATATGACAAAGAGAAAGAACATTGGTGCTCTTTCGAATACGTTGTGGCTGATATGTCATCCGTTGAAATTTTGGAAAATAGGCCGCTTCATTCAAGTAAAGGCAAAGATCAAGTACAAGTACAGCCACAGAAAATGCGCGTATATTTGAGACGAGGTAATAAAATTTAAATTATAATTTGAAGAAAGCTGAATTCAACACGAATTTGACTTTTTGTAAAATAAACAACAACAAGTTATAATGTATACTAGCATCCACAAGCGCGCACTGTGCGAGCTTCTTTTCTTTCTCTGATCCTTATTTTTGTTTTAAAAAAGATATTAAAGGGTGATGACCTTTAGCATTTTTCGTTAATTAAATTTATGACATGATAATAATTAGTTAATTAAATCGCCAGATACGAGGCTTTACTGCTATACCGTTCGCCATTTTTTATTGAGAGTAGAACTGTATAATTATAAAAGTGTACACACACACACACGCACACACACACAAAGCATACGGGAAAAATAGTGTACAATTAAAAAAGTTTTTTTCTCACTTTTTTTGTAGGTTGAAATTTTTTAAGAAAATGGCAAATAAGTCCTTTTTTTAAACCTCAGGAATCTTGCCCAGAAACGTTCTACTCGAAGTTTCAAAAATGAAATTGAAACTAGAAATACTAGCTTTCTTTTATTACTTAGCTTTCTTTTATTATTTAGCTTGCTTTCATTACTTTTTTGGAAAATTAAAAAATGTTGCCCGAAATCGAGGCTGTTGATTCCTATGATTTATGCATTTTTCTACCTTTTCGTCGTTTAACTTTAAACACTTATAATTTTTTTTAATTGTTTGGGAAACTTTTTACCTAAACATCTAATTGAAACCGGTCTTGTGGCAAATAAACTTTATTTTTCTTTATTTTCATCGTTATTGCAATATTTTCATGGCATTAAAAGCTATGTAATATTTTGTATATAAAAAATCGTGATTTACTTTTTTATACATTTTTTTTCCTTTTCACACTAATCTCTAGCCCCGAGAAACTTTATTCCATAACTACCAATTGAAACTGGACTTGTACTAAATAAAGCTCTATTCTTCTACTCAATTTTCACCGGAATCGAAACTGATTACTTTGTAATATACAAAGAGTGATATGTTTTTGATACATTTCTCTGTTTTTTTAATATTCTTTATTCATATACGCACACTAAAAATGGCTAAAAAAACAGTGTGCCGAGATCGATTTCGTTGGTACATGGCTTTTTCGTATATTATATATCCCATAGAACAAGAAAAACCTTGTCCCAGAGATGTAGCACAACATTTTTTTTTTTAGTTGGGGGTCGCTCTAACTGAAGGTTATTTGTAGATTTCCTCATATACACACATTTAAACATTTAATATTTCAGGGGAAGAACAAGTAATTACTTTGAAATATAGCAAAGCAGAAGATTATCCAGTCGATCTGTATTATTTGATGGACCTTTCTGCTTCAATGGAACCTTACAGAGAACAGCTTTCAAAACTAGGGGACAAATTAGCAGAAGCTATGAAACATTTAACACAAAATTTTCGTCTTGGCTTTGGAAGTTTTGTGGATAAAGTTACATTGCCAATGACACATACTCAACCAGATAAGTATGAAATAATTTTTTAAAACAAAAAAAAAAAAAAAAAACAATCACATTTTAAAAATCTAATACAATGTCATTAAAGATTAATGGTACCGTGTAATTTGAAAAACGGGTCCCCATGTGCGTCACCATATGGCTATAAAAATCAAATGCCATTAACTGAAAATTTAGCACTATTTAAGGTAATATACGTTTCATGTATGATGGATCTGTTATAGTTAAAATTGTTAACAAATTAATTTTTTTAATGTATTTTTCTAGTCTCGAGTGAAAGACGCACCAGTATCGGGAAATTTAGATTTACCTGAGGGAGGTTTCGATGCCATTATGCAAGCTATTGTTTGTACTGATAAAATAGGCTGGAGGGAGAAAGCTCGGCATCTCCTTGTCTTCTCCACAGATGCAAGTTATCATATTGCAGGGGATGGACGGGTATATTTATAGGAAATAAAGATACTATAAACATTTAAAATAATCACAATAATGTAATGAAATTTAATTAAGTGGAAAAGCTTGCAGGAATTATCGAGCCCAATGATGAATTATGTCATTTGGATAAAGACGGTTTTTACGATTATTCCCTGATGCAGGATTATCCATCAATTTCCCAGGAATGTATCACTTATTTTATTTATTTTTTTTTTTACTTTAATATGTTGAATGAAAAAAGTGAAAAATGACGTTATTTTATTTTAATTTTAGATAAATCAAAAAGCTAGGGATCATAACATTAATATTATTTTTGCTGTTACAAAAAGTATGAACACTACATATCATATACTGAGTAAACGTGTTAGTGGCTCTTCAATCGGACTTTTAGAAAATGATGCTGAAAATGTAGTAACACTGGTCAGTCAAGAATACGAGGTAAAGAAAAATCTAAATATAAACACAAAATTTATATGCAAATTAATGGTTGCTTAAAAATTACAAAAATTAAAAATTGTTTTAGAAATTGATCGATTCTGTTATAATGGCAGATAACGCTTCTAAACTCATTAATGTGAGATATTTTTCTAAATGTTTGAATAAAAATTCAATTTTGAAAGAAGTAAGAGAATGCGACGGACTAAGAGTGGGAAATATTATAGAATTTCAGATAATTTTAAAGGTATAGTAGCCACTTTTATACTATATAAAAATGGATTCAAATTGTACTCGCTTTTGTAGGCTGTAGATTGTCCTAAGAATTCCAATGAAAAACGCCAAGTAATAAAAATCGGTCCAAGAGACTTGAACGAAAGTCTTGAATTGGATGTAGAGATAATTTGTGACTGTGATTGTGAAACTGATCAGGTATGTAATAAATATTAAGTAATTATTTCATATTACTATTTATGTACTATTTTTTTAATGTGCTCTATATTTATAACCTTCATATGCCTATAATAAATTTAATAATTTGTTTTTGATGTGTATTTTAATACATGGCTGTGGGGCGTTTCGCCTCAGTTCTCCAAGACCCGGAAGCGGGCGTCTAACCCTCAACTTTTCAGCGCGTGCATCAAAATATTTCTATAAAAAAACTTTCCATACGATCGACGTATTTTTTCGTCAGTTTTCTGGTGTTGACATGTGTTTTTGAGAATGTTCTTGTTTTGACCTTGAAAAAATATAAAACGTGTTATATCACGAAAAGTACCTTTTTAATATTTATTTTAATAGTATAGATCGAAAGATCAGATTTTTTTACGTCAAAATAGCTATTTTCCAGAAAGGATTTTTTTGGTATTTTCGAGATATAACACGTTTTAGGTTTTTTCCAGATCAAGACGTGAAAATTATGAAAAACAAATGTCACCACGAGACAGCTGGCGAAAAAATATGTCAAAAACGTACGCGAAGTTTTTTCGATAGGATGCCGCAAGCACGAGCTCATAAAGTGAGGTTTAGGCGCCCGCTTTCTAGCCTGGAAAAACTGAGAAGAAACGCCCCATGTATAAGTATTTAATAGACTACTGATGTGCAATAAGGGTAGAAACTAAGCTATATCCAGTGAGGGCGAGGTGTTCAGCACGAATCGAAATCGGAGGCGCCCGGGACTGAGGTAAGTGCTGAACCTAGAGAAGAGAAGAGAACACCTCACCCGAGTCTGAAATAGTTTTTCTCGCTCGAAATGCTCGAATGCTCGAATGCATCAAAGTTAGGTGATATGTAAAATAAAAATACGCGACTTTTCGCAACTAGTAGTTTTCGTACACCGAGCCGAAAATATAGTAAATTTTACTATATTAAACCCACTATAAAATATAGTGCGATTTGGTCTCAGCAATAATTTTTTGGCAAATTTATGTTTCCTTGGATCATGAGGAGTATCTAAATACCAAAATGAAAATCGCACCATGGGCCATTTTTTTTGTTTGAGATACTTCACATTTTTTTTTTTATAGTTTTTGGCTATTTTGCATTTTCTTATAATTGCATCACAACAGCGAACAGGAACAAGGGAAAGAGAATTCAGATTTTCGAATAATTTCCTTACAAGAATATGTTTTTTTTATTTGTAAACTTTAATAATACTTACTAGACTAACGTAGAGTAGTAGTTGAGTAGTATATAACAATAATAAATTTAATAAAATGAATTCAAAATTTTCTAATCAATAAATGTTACTTATAATGTTTATAATTACTTACTACTTCCTTGCTGTTTGATTCAGAGATTTATTCAGAGTAGTATTATTATTGTATTCTTTGAAAGATAGCCTTTGTTTATATTGATTACTCGAGTCACATAAACATCTGGATTAGGATTTCTATATAGTGTTTCTTCAGGTTAATACTACAGTTCTCACTAAACAGTCGAGTCGATAATGTCGTCAAAACGGAAAAAAAATCATGCATTTAGTCACGCTCACATCCAATTTATTTGATTAAGTTACATTTGACGCCCACGTTGTGATAAGGAGGTCGAGCGCTAGCGAAGGGATTATTTATCACATAAGAGCGTAAAATTTGACACCCAAAGTACGAACCTTATTATTCGTTGTCGTAGGCGCAATGAGTCCTCCATAAAACCTTTTTCTTGCAAACATACTGTGGACCCTTTACGAAACGATGGTACATATAGTTACCATCACATCCTATATAAAAAAATTACATAGTTACCAACAAATCTCTATCCTCTAGCAGAGGTGGTCCTCCGTTCTCTCATGTACACCCGACGGACAAGATATCTGATCGAACGATTTGAATTTTTACAACGTCTAACATTGATTATATATATATATAT
>UXGD01004609.1:0-16576 GCA_900474315.1 Torymus auratus | reverse complement strand
TTCCGAACCGTATTTTATACCACGAGAGCCGAATAATCATATTAAAGTTATGATTTTGAGGTTAGAGTGGTATAAAAGGTACTTACATTCCTACCTACAATTATACTATATACTGTACAACTGGTAGTTTTTCCAGCATACTAGCGTTTAAATCCAGTGATAATCTGTAATTGAGAATTAGATAAACGTAGAACAGATGTTATTCCTGGCTGGTAATTTATTAATTTTTCCATTGAAATTTTCACCAATGAAAAGGAAAATTCAACCCACCTTTGATCATATTGAACACGCTGAACGAGCTTGTTGCAAAAGTAAAATCTTATTTTTTAGCACAATTTATTAGAGTTTATCTTTATTTTCTGCCCCCACACACACACACACAACGATATCTAATCGTCTTTACAGAGCAAAGCTGTAGCGGATAACTCGTACCTGGTGCCGCCTCGCGGCTACGAGGACGCCGAGGCCGGCAGACTTTTGCGCTTCATCATTATGCGCGCCCAGCAACCGATTGAGCTCAGGGCCGCCGGCTACGTCAGACTTTCCATGGAATCCTTCGGCACGGTAAGGCTAAAGTATTTTGATAAGAAAAAAATTTGGATGAATTACGCAGTATAGTAGAAAAATGCGATGTTTATATTGTATGGAGTATAAATTGTAATTGTAAAGTGCGACTTGGTCATACTTTTATTGCTGGATGATGGTAGGTTGTTTTTAATGTTAATGGTGATGTGCAAGTAGATATAATTTTATATGGGGAATCTTACAACATGTGATTTAGTTAACATATTTAAAACTTGATGATATACAAGCTTGACCTTTTTAAAATTTAAGAATAGTCTGAGATGAGAAATGTATTGAAAAAATACAATTCTTTTTCGTGGGTTTTATTTCTCGGTAAGTTTGAAACCAAGAAAGAATTTGAGGGTGAAACCAAACCAATCTAAATTTGGTTACATCGTAATATTAATAACTTAGATAATTTTTCGTTAACACTGTTTCAGATGCTGACCAACATAATGTCATTGTTTACGGTTCTTCAAAGCTTGAATTAAGAAAATACGAGATCCGGATATTATATCCGACGGTATAGTGACATATACGAAGATTGTATAAAAATGTATTTATGAATGTTTTGTAATATTATGAATATAAATTTTCATGATTCATAAGAAGAATACCTACACGATTTACTTAAAAACATGAAGGACGGACTAACAACACTGTCGACAAAATTCTGAATTTCTCTTCGGCATTATTCGTCGTAAATAATATCAACTAAAAAGATATTATAATTCAGGCGAAAAATATAACATATTTTCGTGCAGACCTTCGATGCGCATTTCCACGACCCTTCATCACTTATTCATCGCATTTCTTTTCTATTTCTCGCTCAAAGGCCACGTAGCTCAGCAGATCCATAGGATATCGCGTGATCGTAAACGCCGCGCCTTTGTCTTCGACTCTATATCTCAATGCGGCAAGTTTTTTTGAACGTAATTTCACTATCTGAAACATTGTCTCGAGTTTATGCTGTTCCGCGCAACTTAATTTTTTTCTCGCGAAAGCCTAGGCCCAAGAGAAAAGTAATGTACGCGACCAGCGGCTGCTCGTTAAAAATTAATGCACGTGTGTCCAGCTAGAAAAAAGGGAGGGGGAAGAAAGGTATGAAAAATGTTGCGCAGTCATAAGAAATTTGAACAGCGTTGAGATCACTTCGAGAGTTAGCAAAATAATGTACGTGTTCAAGTTCAAGTTTGCATTAATCAATCAGTGATGGTCTTTTTTGTTTTTCTTGAATAATTTTTGTCACAAGTTTTTAGTTTTGTTTCAAATTTGCAAAGCATATTCCTGACCTTTTGAATATTTTTCTCTATTATTGTGACTTGGATACACAGTAAGTTTTTTGTATTATATCGTGAAATTATTTTTTGCTATAAGTATTGCAGAATAATTAAAAATTATTAGCATGTTTAATTACGTAAAATAATCTTAAAATATGTTTTAATTTGCATATTAAACAACAAAATTATGTATACGCTAAAATTTAAGTGGCTGTGCGTCAGTCAATCTTTATATATTTGGATTTGATTTATCGCCGAAGTTCATTTGTACCTATAAAAGAAATCTTTTGTAATTTAATAATAACGCATAGTTGTTTATAAATAAGAGAAATCGTATAAATGTTCCTTCCATATTGGGCAATCCATTACTTTCGTATAGAACTTTCATATTATTTCATTTAATACGAATTAAAAAAAAATATTCATTGTATTTGGTAATCAAGCAAATACGAAATTTCAATTTTTAAGAAGATTTAACAGAAAAGTCATCGATATTCTATGGATTTTCCTACGTTAAATTTAAAAATTTTAATTTCTATAATATAGTCCTAACTCATACCTAAATTGTGATACTAATTAATTTTTATTTAAAATCCCGACCTTCCAGCAAACTAAATCATACCCGTCCCTCGTGACAGTCCGTCTATTTCCATTTTCCCAACGCAAAATGTCCTGATCTGTCTACCTGAAAACGATCTAAAGACTGAAAGATGCCTGATTTAAACCTATCCCCATCTACATCTGCCGTAACGCTAACTTTTGACGAGTCAACCAGTCTCCATCTACTTCTCCTCCGCGTCGGCGGCCTGTTGACTTCGAACAGCAACCTAACCACCTTCCTCCTAGGTCTCTTGGCACATCTATCTGAAAGTCTCATCACGGTATCGTATGTATGGTCGATCCTGAGCGCAGAAGGCTCGCAGCGCTACGACATTGAACGCATTGCCGAGACGGTAGGCCATTGTGGTGGCCATTCACGGTTCCTCATCCTGTACTTAGGCCGCGAGCGCCTCGCCGGCTGCGTGCGCGCCAGTCGCGACCTCTGGGACGACCTAGATGGTCGAGGCAAAGAGACAGTGGCACAGTATGTCGCCAGGAGCGTCAGGTTGGTCAGGTTTTATGGGGGAGCTTGCGGTTTCATGTGCGTCGCGTACGTCACGGCCACGCAGATCGCACCCGTGCTTGAAGCTGCAGAAGAAAATGTGACCGTGTATAGGTGGGTACTCTGATAGTTTGACATAGGTATGCAGTGGTAGTTTAGGTATGCATATAAGGAAAACCTATATTTTGAGTATACATGGAAAGATGACAGCACTTAAATAAGACTTGAAATATTATCCATTTTTCGATTACGCTAATTAAGAAAACGAAGAAATAATATATCAGATCAAATGTATTTGAAAACTGAAAATGCGAAAATTAAAATTGATAGTAGGATAACGGAAACATTTTTGAGTTAAAAAAAGGAAGCTCATATTAGCTAAATTTATGGCACTATTATTATCTTCTTACGTAAGTATATTATCAGTAACTATTGAATAAAGAACTATTCTTTTAAACAGTGTCTATCTGAAATAAAATGTTTGCTTATATTCAAATTGTCAGCCTTATAACTGAATTGTAGCACATGCTTCAAAACCTAAAAGGGTATAATTGAGAAATGTCAAACCTCATAGAGTTCTTAAATATATTAGAAATACTTTCAAGAAAATATTTAGTCGATATTATGTCTTAGCAACAGCAGCTGAAGGTTTTAAATTGTCCCTTTTTTATGTCAAATGTAATCCAAAAATTACTTTAATAAAGTCAAATGAATTGAATTTTAAAAAATAATGCAACCTTTACAGTACAATTGCAATTACATCAACTAATAACATCTCGTGTTTTATTTATTTTAAAATACAGTTCTCTTGACCGTCGGCAGGTCCCTCCCGTACGCCTTCGTCGTAGAGATACATAACTCACCCTGGTACGAGGTAGCGTTCGCTCTGCAGACGTTCTGGGTACTGTGGGCGTGCGCAGTGACGACAGGTGTCGATACCGCGGCGCCTTTCCTCATCATGACGAGCTGCGGTCACCTGCGCAATCTTGCCCTTGCCCTTGACCGTATCGCCGAGGCTGCCGACTGCCGCGACGCACATCGGAGTCTCGTCGGTTGCATCAGGTATCATCAGAGGATTCTTGAGTGAGTACGCAGAAATGTTAAGTAAAAATGTTTAAAGATTTGGTAAAAGAATACACTACATTTTGTGTAAGTGAAAAGAAAGTGATTTTTAAAAACTTGATAAGTTTTTTAATTTTTCATAGTATACAAACGATTATGATCATTTAATTTAAGATTTATTTAAGAAATATTATTTTTACTTTGTAATTAGGTAGATTAATTAATCGTGTAGCATAATTTGCTTGAACAGTATCATATCCTTCGAAGAAGAGCCAAATTAATTGATAAGATTAATGATTAATTGTTGATTAATTGATCATGCGATTAAATTAATTGACAAGAAACTGGGCTCTTTTGAAAACGTTATGTTACCGCCTTCCCATCTAATTGTATTAGTCCATGGTATTATATATCTTAGCTTATTTTTTCCTTCATGCTCTTATTGTCTAAGAATATTTCTTGAATTACACTTTGTGTAAGATGTTCATTAAAGCTATCACCATTCATTTTCTCAACACTGAATAAATAAAGCACAGAGAAAAAGATTCCTATAATTACCTATACCCTAGCTTTACAGTTAAACCTCGTAGTTCCGATGAAATGTGTAGTTTCAGTCAGTCTTTATAGCGTTGACGAGTGGAAGAAAGATATCATTTAACTTCTACCTGCATACACACATGAAAGTTTAACAACGGCAATCATTGGCCACCTGTTGGCTTCGCCAACACATGTAGAATTTACAGCGTATTTTCCCCTTTGCGCAGACTGTACCGACGAATCGATAATCTCATGAGTTTCGTCTTTCTTTCCGGACTGATGAGCACGACTTACAACATATCACTCATTGGACTTAAACTCATCGGGGTAAGTTCCTAATGATGAAATTAATTTTTCAAAGTTTTTAACACATAAACTAAGGTTGGTTGTGCAGGTATGTAGCCAAAAGTAAACTATTTTTAATGAAAAAATGCTGTCAGATCAAAGAAAATGTTGAAGCATACTTAACATTTAATTAGTCTAGTTGATTTTCAACTCTAGGCAATGTATTATAAATCTCTCGATAGAACAAGCAAACCTACATAAGAATTAACTTTTGACTAATATACTTATTAGCTACAGCAAAACAACACTAATCAATCGAAACGCACATATATTTAAGTATAAAAATATATATCATACAACATTTGAAAATAATCCTAGGATGTTCAAAATTTCAAACGCCTATCAATGTACAAGATCTTTGATTGAAGGACCGTAGTGTTATTATTATTTTATTTTGCATCTAATAATCCTAAAGAAATTTCGATTATGAATATTCCTATTAATTTATTTGAATTAAGTGTGACAATATAAAATTTATACGATGCAATCTTTAATGTTCGTTTTTTCATTAGGTGAAGTTTTTGTTGAACTTTTCCGTTTATCAACTGTAAAGATCTAGAATATTTTAAATAGCTCATGCTCTTTCAGAGTTCAATTAAAATGCAGCGTCGGTCGAATCCTGAAATTCATTGATTGGTATTCATTGCCCTGGTATTCCATTTGTGGTAGTAAATTTCTTCCTACAACTACTCAAAGAAAGAAAATCTTTGCTTTTTGACAAAATCTTGACCAAACGTGTGGAGGTCGCGTACACTAGCAGAAAATGCGTAAAGATGCTTTTTAAAAGAAGGTTGGTCAAACTTGACTGAGGGTTTGCTAGGAATTTGATACCTTACTTGAAAGGAATAAATGTAATGAAGAAGAGTAACTTTCAGAATTTGTCAGGATTTTCCTGAAAGACTTCAGTTTACTCAGGAAGTTTGAAAGGGTTTACAAGAGGATGGTCGAGTGTAGGATCACGGCATAAATTTATGCGACTGGTTTACTAATGTTAAGGTTAGAGTACAAACACAACCTGAATGGAAACCTGATAACGACCTGACCATACTTCTTTAGTTGTCAGTATTCCTTATTTGATAATATGCGTTTCTTTTTACAAGTATTGTTTTTCTGCTGAAGTTTAGTTTTATCCACATCGTCCAAACTGACTAAGCTCGATGATGATTATAAAAAAAATTTTTAATGCAACCATGTAATAGCATCATTAGTCGAAAATAGTTTGACATACTTTTTAAATCGTTTTAATTTGAATTGATTCAGCATTTGTGTTAATTTAGTTATTGTTTGACATGTCTTGCGTAAAGTACTACTTTTTGTACGCTTAGGTTTTCAAGCGTGCGCTAAAATAGTACTTTACGTGCGTTGTATTAAAAAGTAATGCTCGATACTCGTCATAAAAATAATAAAAGCTCACACTTGTGCCAGAATCGTTTTCATCGCACTATAGTATCGAGAAGTATTAATGGGTACTATTTATACATAAATACTATAAGTCCTTAAAAAATATCATTATATAATAGAATTTTTTTTTTTAACAAAAAGTTTTGCGGTTTCGAAAAAATTATATTTTATAATATACACCACGTTTCTTTTTCACCCCTCTAAACCTTGGAAATTAATTGTTACGTAGACAATCAATCATATAGGTTTGCAGTATTTTTTTCCATCAAAAGTAGAGTAACTGATACATTACATAGACACCATTCGGTCCTATATCTTAGATTGTTTATGTATTAAGTACAGGACGATCCGGAAAGACTAAAATACCTTCCGATCCTCGTAATATTCGTGATTCAGATGCTTGTCTGCCAGTGGGCTCCCGATGTTCTTCTCACTCAGGTATCACCTTAAATTTCCAAAATTAAAACAAACTACTATTCTGTAGACTTTGCGTCAGAGTAAAATCAAAATTATTTTTTACAGAGCAAAGTTTTGGCCGATCACGCGTACCTCGTACCTAAGCACCTCGGATACGAGGACCGGCGGCTCGGGCAGCTGCTACACATCGTGCTGGCACGATGTCAAGTTCCGATCCAGCTCAGGGCAGGTGGTCACGTCCAGTTGTCAATGGAATGCTTTGGGTCGGTAAGTATATCTTTTTCACAGAGCAGAAATCTTCTTTTATTCCCAACAAATATTGGCCACTTTTTTCCTTGAAAAGCGGGACCAAACTTAGATTTGTTTCCCTTTTTCAACTAATTTAACTTTTGCTTGACGATTTGCGGGAAATAAGTAAATTCCATATAAACAACCCAACATCAAAATAAAATAAAAATTTCCGTTCGGTCCCACTTTCCAAATATAAAAATGGCCACAGTTGAGATGGGAATAAAGTACTATATGTAACTCGGGAGAAAAGTCGATGATTCCCTCTTCTTACATAATGTACTATTACCAGTTTATTTATTGGTCACAGTATAGTAATATTAAAAATAATTAGATTGAAGTATCATAATATAACAAGATAATATTACTGTTTTTAAATAATATAACTTTCGTAAAAATATATTTTTTTTTAAAACGTAGACGACATTAATTCTGTTTTACAGGTTTTACATGATTAATCATTGATTTTGCAGCTGATGACGAGCGCCTTATCATTTTTTACGGTGCTCCAGAGCTTGAATTAAGAGTAGCGAAGTATTGGTGTTGGTATCTGCAAGGAACATATAGACGTTTGTCAGAGCTATTTTCATAAGTGCGGGATTCGGATTATGTATAGTAGTTTACTAAGCAAGTAATGTCGATGTAATATTATGATATAAAGAAGATTATAATTTATAACTTATCTCTCGAAAGCATATCAATCTTTATTCTTTTCATTAATAAGGTAATAAGGTAAGAAACAGTAACATAATTATTTTGGACTCTTTACAATCGAAATACACAATTTTTAGAAAATGTCTGCATGAATGTGTATTATGTGTGCAATGGACATTTCATATAGTTAATGAATACATTTTTGAACGAGAAGGTTATACTCGTTTTTCGTATAAAATGTCCGAATCTTAATCAAACCGTATCGAAACGTACCGAATCGTATCGAAAGGTACAGAAACATAGCGACACGTAAAGGAACGTATCGAAACATACGATAATTTACATTATAGTACCGTTTATTTTTTCCATTCGGGATGCACCACCTTAAGTTATTGAGAGTGCACAGTGAAAACCATGATCCGTCAAAACACATTTTATATTTATTTTTTCAAAATTTTGTTCATCGTACCTAAATTTATATATAGTTATTGTTTAATAGTTGAAACCAAAATAAACTTCAAAGTAACATTTGAATATTTAAAATTATGCTTTGTTTACCATTCCTGGGATCTTTTCAAAGAGATCGATACCTATTAGGTGAGTTTTCACAACAGCAAATTTTTATTTGGTTTATTTTTATTTAATTTTCGTATATTGCTGATGAGACCGTTTTAAAATTAATATGTTAATCACTGTGAAAGCATAAAATAATATTTAGTAAATTTTCGCATTCGCAACATTTATCATGAGTATGGAAAATTGGAATTCAAAATTTTCATTTTTATCTTACCTACCATTGATTTGGAATATCATTTGATTCAAGTGAACTTCATCACTCTGCTCAATTTTATTTGTCAAAAAAGGTCATAATGCATCGACAGCGTTAGTGTGTAGCAATTTAATATACACCATGACTAATCTGTAATTTATCATTAATTTAATATTATATAAATAATATTTTATAAACCAACTCAAATTTTGATAATAAATACAAAAAAGATTGGCATGGTTTACTAGGAACACGAAATACCGACTGCCGGCAACACAGTAAAGAACTAGAAAAATTTTACTTCGATATTATTCCCGTAAATAATATCAACTGAAACAATATTATAATTCTCGCGAAAAACATAATGTACCTGCGTCCAGAAATTCGATGCGTATTTCCGCGACGCTTCATCACTTATTCATCGCATTTCTTTTCTTTTCCTTGCTGAAAGGCCACGTAGTTCGAGCAGGTTCATAGGATATTGCGTGATCGTAAACGCCGCGCCTTTGTCTTCGACTCTATACCCCGGCGCGACAAATTCTTTCTTTTTTCGTAAGTATAATTTTACCGCTAGAAACATTGTCTCGAGTTGTAGGCGACTTGTTTTTTCCTTTCTCGTCTCTTCTCAAAGTCTAGATACGAGAGAAAATATAATGCGCGATTGGTGGCTTATAGGCTCGTTAAAAATTAATGCTCGACTGTCTGGCCAGAAGACGAGTGGCAGGGTGTAAGGAAGTATGAAAAATCTTGAGTGGTCAGATGAATTTCGTAGAGCGTCGAGGACAGTTCGGAGCTCGACAACGCAATATACAGAAGTTTATTTTGTGTGAATTTAGTTAGTGAATAATGAAATTGTCTTTTCATTGATGATCCTTCGTTATAAGTTTGATTTAATTGATAGAGTTGAAGGCTGCCTTTTACTTAAAATTTTGTAAAACTGAGTTTTTCAGTTATTCTGACAGAATATTTTGGAAACTTCGATATATAGTAAGCTATTATTTGTTATATTACATATATTTATGATATTATATGACAGTGATATGCGAGAGTGATTATTCTTTGTCACGAATCAAAATATTTCCTGAATTCTTTTTTACTTTTTGAAGATGATGGATAATGCTTCATAGGAAACAGATAAAACTGATAAAATTTCTCTATTTCAAGCGAGATATTTTTAGTTGGTATATGGGCGTGATTAACCTTATTTAGAGGTGTGTTTCCTAAAAGCATCTCATATATTTATAAGTAGTTTTAGCGCCCAATTATTCATTAATCGAAATTTAAAATTTTTCCGGCAGCAGACAACTTGAACAATTCCAGAGGATTTGTTAGTTATTATTGTTATCTATTATTATTGCCAACTGAAAAAAAAGAAAAAATGGAGTTTATAAACAATATACAGTATGTACATACTACAAATATAGACTATTTCTCATAAAATGGGCCATGGTATAATTTGTAGCCCTATTCTATACCATTTTCAACTTTCTGGCATTCACGCATCTTTTTCAGAAAACCATTCAATGAATTTTCATAGAATGGAGCCTAAATTACTTGAAATTCACGCAGTTACGGCACGAAGAGTTGAAAATATATAAGATTTCTTAAAATAAATATTTTTTATAGAAAAAACTAATTTTATGAATTTTTTTTTTTTTTGGTGGTTTTTAGGAATTAGAAATTATTTGCTTCAGGAAATCTTATATTTTCAACTCTTCGTGCCATAACTGCATGAATTTTCAGTATTTTAGGCCTTGCCCCATGAAAATCCATGGAATGGTTTACTCAAAAAGAGTTGCGCCAATGCCAACAAATAGAAAATACTATATACCTGAGTAAAATAGGGGTACAGATTATATCTTGGGCCATTTTATAACAAATAGTGTATATTTATAGTATATAATTATGTATATATATTGTGTATTGTTTGGCCTATATTTTTCTTTTTTTTCAGCTGATTTCGGCCTCAAGCCGCTAGGTGCAAGGCCTCTTAATAAATTGTACCCCTAGAAAATATGATTCTTTTAAAGGTTGAAATTTTCAAACTATATAAACTTTATCTTATTTCTCATCTCAGCAGCGGAAAATAAACCAACGCCTTTTCAACTTTTCTCAAGCGACTACTCAATTTTCATAACTTAGCCTGGTATTTTCGAAAATACCTATATCCATCACAATGTTTGACTCAAGCCCCCAACCTTCGGCATCCTCGTTAATCCTGTCCTTCGAAGAGGCAACCAGTCTTCATTTGCTCCTCCTTCGCTTCAGCGGCCTCCTGATCTCGAACCGCAAACTCATCACCAACCTTCTACGTTTTTGCTCACACCTATCCGAGTGCCTGCTCACGGTATCCTACGTGTGGACGATTGTCAGCGCTGAAGGTTCCGAGCGCTATGACTTCGAGCTCATCGCCGAGACGGTAGGCCACTGTGGTGGCCACTCGCGCTTCCTCATTTTATACCTGAACCGCGAGCGCTTGGCCGGCTGCGTGCGCGCCAGTCGCGACCTCTGGGACGACCTAGACGGCCTAGGCAGAGAGACAGTGGCGCAGTATGTGAGCAAGAGTATCAGGTTGGCCAGGTTTTACGGGGGAGTCTGTGGGTTCATGTGCATCGCGTACATCACAACGTCGCAGATAGCGCCCATGTTCGAAGCCCAAAATGAAAATACGACAGTTTATAGGTGAGTGGTGTGGAGTTATTCATACTTTACTAGGTATAAGGTGTTAGGTTTGCCTATAGATGTACCTATAAAGAGAATGTAGAAGTATAAAAATATAAAGAGACACAGTTGCAATACAGTTTGAAGCAATATTCAAATATGTATGAGGTAAGATTTAATTAATTAATAGCTTTGAGATAAAGATCAAAGAAAAGAAGATTAGAATAAAAATAAAAAATGTGTCTTAACAAAATTATAAAAGGAAATTAATACCTCAAAATTCATTGACCTCACATTAACGCTTTCGCCTGTAGAGCATTTTCCCCTATACAAACAAAAAATATGTCTCTCACTCGAGCAGATCTCTCCCGTATGCCTTCGTCGTGGAGGTACACGAATCGCCCTGGTACGAGGTAGCGTTTGTCCTGCAGATACTCTGGGTGATGTGGGCATGCACGGTGACCACAGGTGTTGATACTACGGCGCCCTTTCTCATCATGACTGGTTGCGGCCACTTACGCAACCTTAGCCTAGCCCTTGATCGCGTCGCCCTGGCGGCTGACTGGCGCGAGGCGCATCGGAGTCTAATCGGATGCATCAGGTACCATCAGAGGATACTCATGTGAGTATCAGAAGTTAAAGCGATGAAAATTCTAGGCCTAGTGAGAAATTCTAAAAAGAATTGTGAAAAGTTTAAAACAGTTATTGAATCTATGCTGAAACCTTTTTTTTTCTGAAATCTCTAGAGAATTACAATCTAATGTAGATATGTGAATAGTTAATGGATTATTTGTTTAGTTTGATATTAGTAATTTTTATAAAGATCGTTGCTATCGTACGTTTTTAAAATATTCAATAATAATGAAACGTTGAAAATCATGTAAATAGTCACCTATATTATTACCTAACAATTAATCTCTATACTTATAATTAGAGCTATACTTGAAGTTAGTCTTTATATGAGAAAGATTTTTTAACTTGCACATTCGTAGATACATGAAACTTTAACAGCGACAATTAACAATTGGCCACCTGTTGGTTTCGACGTTACGTGCGGAATTTACAATGCATCGTTTCTTTATACAGGCTGTACCAGCAAATCGATAGCATCATGAGCTTTGTATTTCTTTTTGGTCTGATCAGTACTACTTATAATATTTCGCTCATTGGACTCAAACTTATTGGGGTGAGTTCCTCCGAATGTTATTTCGTAATTGAATAAAGAAATGTGAATGATATACGTGATTTTAACTTACTCAAAATAAGAAAGTGACTTTAGCACTTGATTGATCTTTGAGCTTACCGGTACCTGTATCATCTAGGTCAAACCTGGGTTGAAATTAATATTTACTCACATATAACATAGTGCAATATGTATGTTGTTTTAATACGATATTTTCCAAGAATGTTGTAAAGAATATTATACATAAGATTATGTATGCGATATCGCATAAGATTTGAGGTGATATCTCATGTTACATTTTATGTGAATTTTTGCAAACGTCGGGATCATAAATCACGTTGACAAAACGTATTCTTTCATCAAAAAAAGTATAATTAAATAACTACCACGTAGATATTACGTGGTCAAATATCTTAGATTCTCTATACATTAAGTACAGGATGAACCAGAAAAATTGAAGTACGTTGCCATCCTCGGAATATTTCTTGTGCAGTTGCTGGTCTGCCAATGGGCTCCTGATGTCCTTCTCACTCAGGTATTATTTCTATTTCATTAAGTTTTAAATGGTTCTTATGGGTTTTCAACTAAAAATATTTACTGTAGTAGAAGTATTTTATTTTGTATTGGCTATTTATTATGTTCTGTCTACTACTTATTCGTGTAAGAACCTATATTGAAAAGGTATGAAACAATTATCCAAGCCGTTATTAGATTGTTGCAATTTCTTGACTAATAAATAGCTACACGCATATCTTACCCTAGAAAAACTTTAATCGCTTTAATCGCTCTATTTTCACCAACGAATTTGAAAAAATATTGTCTTGAACCTATTCACATCTAAGCATCTCATTGGCAGCTTCAACTTATTTGAGTGGTCACTTTCTTCGAAACTAATTTTGTATTTTCAGAGCAAAGTCCTAGCCGAGCACGCTTACTTCGTGCCCCGGCACCTCGGGTACCAGGATCGGCGGGTTGGACAGTTGTTGCACATCGTATTGGCGCGGTGCCAAAAACCTATCAAACTAAGAGCCGGTGGCTACGTTCAGTTGTCGATGGAATGCTTCGGTTCGGTGAGTCTTTTGATTGTCTAGCTTTCTAGACGTTAGAAATACGTTTCTTATCGGTATCGCTGACTGTTTATGGGTAAACTATACGTATCAGGCTATTATTGGCCTTATTCAGGAATGATTGGACGAAACTTAAGACATCTCTTTCGGACAAAATACAGTTTTCGTGGAATTGATTTAATTATTTAGAGAAACAGGGTTACCGATATAAAGAACTTCGACTTTGTTTTATGAATTTTCGTCTTTTATTATTTATTTTATAGCTTATGACGAGCGCGCTGCAATTTTTCACTGTGCTCAACCATCTAAATTAAGAGAGAGATTCAACGTTTATATGGACAAAAAATATATATGAGGATCCATAAATACGTTACCTTCAAAGGTGTAAAACATATTTCTATTCTTATAAACATCATATTATGATATACGAGAAAAATTTTCATACCTACAGAAAGAAGTGAATCAAATTTTGAAGATGCACATCGATAATTTTTGGAAACGCAAAAAATATAATTCCTTTGGTTTTATTATAACCATCGTTGAAAGAACTGCTTTGTGAAAAATGTACATATACAAGTTATTAATTATTCTTTGTAGTACTATAGTAGTATTAATAGTCAAAATATTAATACCGACAAATATGTTATGAAAAAAGTTTGTTTTTAATATAGAAATGGTAAGAATACATCAACTGTCTTGTTTTATTAGTTCATTACATATTGCTATTGTTAATAGATCAAAACTGACCACATTTTATAACTTCATATGAGTTATACAATAGATCATTTTTAATATTCTTTCGTTATCAAATGAACTCCGTATTTGATCAACTTGAAAATAGAAGTCTAACTGATAACATACAAAGGTTGTAGGAAGTACATTCTGTATGTATATCGGACTGTTAAATAAACATTCCATTTTGACCGGGTCATTTTGAAAAGCCTCGAATTAAATATCATTTTTTATTTACCAAAACATAGTAATTTATAATTTATTTTCATATCTACGTAACTTTCCTCAAGTATTTTGTTTTGCCATGGGCTTTATCTAAATACTGACAACTTTTTTCATAAAACTTCATTGTTTTACGTTTATCGAGCACCGAAAAATTTTTATTTGAAAATTATATTATTTATAATATGTCAACATACTATATTCATACAGTTATCTACGCTCACGCTTACACAATAAATTAAATGACGTTAGCAATTCTATTATATAGTAAACGCTATAATTTTAAAATTCAATCGATAATCGATTATCAAGCATGCGTTTCACCATAACTCAAAATGACTCCATTACAAAAGAGGCCGGACTTAATGCCTAATATAAAAGAGCTCGTCTGCGGAGGTTCAACTATTCAAGCGCAACTATCAGTCTACAGTTCGAGGAGTTGTACTAGAGTTTACTTTCGAAAAGCAAGGTGACTACAAAAATAAATTTATAAATCCAACAGTTATTATGCGAATGATTAACTTGAATTTAAACGTTTAAAATAAAATATTTTAATCGATAATTTTAGCATCTATTGAAAACGTTTTATGGTTCATTTAATTATTGAGTGAATAATTCTATGGCTTCCCGGAAAAACAACTTAAGTGACGCGTTTTTCAAAATTGGTTTTATGCTATTTATTATCTTCGAACAGTCTTCTATCACGCTATATCGTGACAGGAATTCCGAAAGTGCACTCGATTTCTTGAATCTACACATGGAAAAATGCTAAAACTCGATTTTTTCAACATTTTCCCGGAATAACCATACGTATCTCAATTTTTTAAGAATAACTCCCGAAAAAACCGCATAACTCTACATTTTTTTAAAAGACAATTCACGAAAAAATCATGTAACTCTACTTTCTTCCATTCAATATCTTGGAAAACCAATACAACTCCGCTTTTCCTATTGGCAGTTTAAAATTGTAATGCGCCCTCTGGTGGATGTACTCTTGGAGCAACCATCTTTAATATATATAGATATACAATGCGTGTTAAAAACAAATATGGCGGCTCTAAGCGTACATTTTCACTAGAGAAACAGATGTTCCTTATTCTTATGAGTGTACCCATAATGATACGTATATTAAAAAGAGTACACAGATTTGCTCCTACTAGCTCCCGTTCATATTGATCATGTTTAGTTACCGAAAAAACAATATAATTGTCATTGAGACCGGAAAACCCACTGAACTCCACTGAAAGTTTTGGTTATTCCCGGAATAACCACGTAAGTAAGTGAAAATCATTTTTAAAGACATAATCGCTATTTGGTATCAAGGAGCGCGGGAGCGCTCCGAAGGCAAGTTAGTTACTACGGTAAAAAATATGTTATTTGGATTACTATTCATAGACGAAGTCTTAGTCTTGATTTATAACATCGATGCGAAATCTGCGAAACTAAAAACTCGATTTACTCGAAATAATGAAAAGTGGTTATTCCTGGAAGTCACAGAATTAATATATAATATTAAGATTCGTTAAATTCAATAATGTTAAATTTAATAATGTGTCATTTTATATAATATTAATTAATTAAAATAAATATAATTCTTCAAATGCCTGTGAAATACTTTTTGTAAATAATAATCGATTCTTTTGCTATTCTTATAAAAACATTAATTGAGCCATACATTCCCAATTAATTTTTTTATAGTAAAAAGTCGTTATACTATACTGATCCAGTTATTTAATTAATGTAAGAAAATGATGTTTAAAATATTGAACTTTTGATCTTATCATGATTTACAATAATTTCCTTCACAAAAATTCTTTTATGGAAATCATGATCGACAAGATCAAAAAATCACTAACCACGCGTAATAACGCAAATGTTTATTATCATCATATCCTTCATCTATATACATTTTCCAGAACATTATTTGCCAAGCCAGGACCTAAAAAAAATCTCAACAATGCTGTCCAACCACACAATCCTCCTCGCCATCGTCTCATCCGTCATCCTGGGCATCACCGCCGAGCAGGATTTATCCAGCGTCGTATTCAAGATGGGCATCACGAAGCTGGGTGACCAGTTGTTCGGCGAGTACAGTCTTGAATGGGGCCGTGTTCAGCCGACGCAAGTCGCCCATGTGGAGACCTTTACCGGGGACGACGTCAGCGTTATAAGCAAATTCATCGTCAAATCCCCATGGCATGAAAACACGGAGAGTGTGTCGCTCATAGCTGGTGGGCCTGGTCATACCTTCGTCACCTTGAGGTTCGAGTATGTCAGATCCAACACTTTGAC
>UXGD01004608.1:0-16586 GCA_900474315.1 Torymus auratus | reverse complement strand
TTATAGCAAACCAACCCGAAGCTCCAACTACACCAACCACTACACATTCGTCCTGCATTAGCAATACAACAAACGTCTGAACCGCGGCTCCATCCCTTAATCCGACTGGCCATTACCCCACGCGCGAGCGACTTTTTTCCAGGATATATACCTATACTCGCGGGGCCCACTAATGAAAGCCCTCCTAGCGTGAAATTAAAGCTTTTACCGCGCGGTCTCTCAGCGTTTTTCGCGGACGACGGCGACGCTACCGCGGCGCGTAATTATGTAAAACTGATAAAAATGGAACATCGGGATGCACAGCGGCGGTGGTGGTTTTGCGTGGGGTAAGTAGAGGAGAGTTGCTGGTTTTGGTGGAATGAATATGGATTGTAGCGGGAAGTCTGGAGAAAAGTCGTTATTCTCTTTTGAATACTTAGAGGTTAAATGACGCGTTGGTGAGAAAAAGTTAATCGACAATTCTTCTTAATTTTTATTAGTTCGTAATATACTTATTAAGAGTATAAAGGTTGACAGTGTTTTGTAAAGTATTACTGTTACGAGATTTAATAGAAATTGAGTGCTAATATATGTATAACATACAGGAAGTTTTGACTAAAAATTCAGTGAAATGTATAGACTGGGTGTAAAACATATTTGAAAAGTTGACATGTTATAATTTTAAATACTTGTTTATTTTTTTTAGTCATCTTCTTTTCCAATTCATTATGAATAATGGACAAATGCTTAAAAATTCAAAATTCTATTAGAAAAATCTAAATTTAAAATATATATACAAAATGCAGCATAAAAATCATGTGTGCATTGGTAATCGACGATGAATTTAAAAAAAATAACGAAACTATACTGAATAAAGAAAACCGAAAAATGAAAGACTAAACGCGTATATAATGTATAATCTACTAAAGGTTAATCTCCAATTGACATTCACCAGCGTACAGACTTCGATAAACCGTGATAAAGAAGCAAAGCCGGCCAAACAGATAATTCAGCCGGGAATTATGATCTAATAACACGGCGTGTCCATAAAACTTAGCAGTCAAAATTTTAAATAACCGTGCTAGTTTTGTCCGGGGAGATATATATATCGACGGCCATAATTCTGAAAAGAGAGAGACAGAGTACGTTTATATATACCCGCGCCGCCTACGATTACCATCGCGTTTGAATAATAATGCAATATAGTGTCGTGCTCGCGCAGGAGATAGAGAACATGGGTGTTTTCGGGAATGGGTGAGATTTGACAAGGTTGAGAATAGTTTGATTGAAAAATAATTTGGTTTTATAGATTTATAAATTATGTGACAAGAAAAGTATAATTGACACAGTATTAAAGTATAAACAATTAAGTTATTTTATTTTAACTTTCAATAATATCAATGTAATATAACATCAATAACTGAAAATAATTAGTTTAATTAGATCGAGTAATTTTGCAAGTTAAATAAGTTGCAAACCCTTTTGCAACGATTTGTTTCCAAGCTGATGAAAAGGTAAAACTTCTTAGCTTATATATAGTTACCAATCGATCTAAAAGTTACATTTTTTTAAAGTTATCCTACCCTCGTCACATATACATATGTACAGAAAAAATCTAGAAAACTTTTGACAGCCCTCTCGTCCACCATATTACTACAAAGCTATAAGGAAGCAATAAAAATCAAATACCGCACGGCGAAACATCCTCACTTGTATATAACTCAGAAGGACGCTTCCGCGTTCCCTAAAAGCTCTCATCCGTCGCTGAGAAACTAAAAAACGGCGGAATTATGCGCGCCGTCGGGGCGGATTCCGCGAACGACTTTTCCATCCTCTCTCACTCTCTCGAGAGGCGCGTGCTTTTCGTATTACGGCGAATATGAACTCGTTAAGCGCGTGTATGGCAGACGGTCCGGAGAATTTCTGGAATTTTGCATTCGGCTGGTGTGAGATGGTTTCGGAGTAGTAGGCTCGAAATGGGCGCACGTGAATGTTTTTGGAAAATTTCTTGGCGAGTCGGGTGAGTATGTTTTTTGGGTGGTAAATTGTTTATGATGATTTTGTTTTCTTGATATGGTGTTGTTGAATAGAGGGATTTCTTTTATTTATAGGATAAGTTATAGGCAATATTAAGATTTGGAATGGATACTTTATTGCACTGTTTGAAAGTAGTTTTATATAATATCACGCACAAATCGCAATAATTATTCCTTTTCCAATTATTAAATCATTTTGAGACTTATATATTGTAAAATTTCAAAGTATAATAAGAGTACAAGTAGAAGAACAAAGTATATTATAGATTAGTGTGGGTGGGAAAAAAGTTGACTTCGAACTGTAATATTTCAATGAGCAAACGTTAAGGGGGGAAAAGCCGAGAGAAACGTTTCATCAAAGTTGAAGTATTATACAAATCTGCAAACTTACGAATTGCGTACGTCAGTATACCATCGTAACTTATTTTCTCAAAATACAATTTTAATAATAGCTTTTTTTTGTCCCTATTTAAAATATTCAATCATCTTTTACTTTCAAAATTTTAGAGAGAATCAAAAAATCCTTAGAAAACTCTTTATTATATAATATTTTATTCATATATACCTATTCATACCAATTCTTTTCAATCATTTCAATAACACTTTTTCAGAGTTATATACACTGCCATACCCATTCGCATGTATACCATTCATTCCGACAACTATAACAACGAAACTCCAACAATCGAGCCCTTTACTTATTCGCCTTCTATTTCCAAATCTCTTCGCCCGACATCGATTACAAAACACTTGCGCCCACCGAAAGCTATTATACGCTACTCTCCCTCTCTTTCTCTCTCCCCAATCAAAATATTACAAACGAAATAACAAACCGCGTATAAATAGCCCCGCTGGCGATTGTCTTTCTCTCTCTCTCGGAGCGAAACATTCAGTCGTGCGTTATACGGTCTGTTTATACGTGCGTCGGCCGTCTGTTACTATACTGATCCCCGATGGACTGCGAGAAGATTCTGTTTCTGATGTTTGGCCGAGTGCGCGCCGACATCGAGAGTTTGATTTGCGCAGCGATGATTGAGGTTCCGGCGGGCTTTATTGTTTTTTTGACCTGAGTATAATATATCGTTGAACTTGATGGAGGAAAAGCTTTATGCAGAAAATTATTAAAATATTAATTTTTTCATAAAATTGAATTTTGTACTAAATTTGGAATGCTTTCGAAGAATATATTAATGAATAATGATACCGTATTTAATGAAATTCAAAATTGAGTATAATCAAAAATTTGTAATTCAAATATACATGAGATTTTCATTATAAATAATGCACAAAGATAACATCGGAACCATAATAATTCCGTCATAAAATATACATAGGTATATATCGCGACGAGCATAATTAATAATTTATTTTACATTGTCGCATACGCGGAAATCTCTACGTCGTATAAATATAATAAATATAAAATAAAGTGTAATATGATGCTATAGGCGCAGATGATAATCCGATTATTTCAAATATTACGTGGGCGACCTAACATAGCACAATTTTTGTTTTCAAGCTTATTACCTCTTTGCAATGGAACTTTGCTCAGAAGGATCTCGGTGAGACGTGTTTTTAAAAAGTTTATGAGAAAATTTAATTTTTAAGTAACGAAAACTTTCGTATAAGAAAACTAAAGGACGACCTAAAAGATTAGCCGACGGTGTATATTATACGAGAAACGTTAAAGGTTTTAAAATTAAAAATGTTTATACTTTATTAAAACAAGTATGCACTCTAATGGATACAATTTCCAGAATGGTATTTTAGACTGTATACTACAGAAACAGTGGACGTCCATTATTTCGAACTAGCAATCAGCTTCCCGCTACTAAAAAAATGAATTTTCCATATATTACATTCATCAAGCACATTTTAATCTTAAAGAAAAGTCGTAACCATCTGATACTTCACTACAAAGAAAATCGAATTTCTTTTTCCAATCCCCTCGTCTTCACCAGAGACCTAAAATTTCCTCTGTCTCGGCGTAAACAAAATACCTAATCCTCTCCAATTGATTCTTTATTTCTCTTTCCAACAATATCCTCTCGCCCCCTGCATTGTTAATAATTTAATCAACCCGCACATCGAAAAAATCGACAACGCGGGCGAAAAATCACGCTATATAGGGCCTGCGGAAAAGTTTAAATTGGTGCGAGGTGACTGGGGAGTTGCACATATATATACACGCCCACGTTTGCGAATTGGAATTAAAAGTTATTTATGATGGCATTAGATCATAATTGCGTCGTGTGTGAGGTAGGGAGAGATTAGTGTTTATTTGGCCGAATCAAAGTCGATGACGTGTTCACTCGAGCCTTTTTAGCATATAGCGAGCTATAAATTTTATTGTTTAAAATTTGAAGCACGAAATTAAACACGCCATTATAATTGTACGTATATCGACGTTCCGTTAATCAAAAAGCCATTTCCCAATTCCACGGATATATTAGAGCACACGAATATAATAAACACGAAATCGTCAACGATGATAAACTTTTTTTCTCATATAACAAGTAAACACAGACCAAAAAAAAACAATTTAAATAAAGTTTGTTTAAATCTCAATTTTAATCCTCATTTCCGGCACAAACTAAGCGCGCACATATATACACAGAGGGAGAGAAGCGAGAGCTTATAATCAGGACCGAGCGGGCAGATCCTTTGTGACAGATCAGAAGCCGCGTGTGTATCAAAGAGCGTGGCCGCTGCAGCGCGATACTGTGGGAAATATATACATACACATATGCGCGAGCGGAGATGATTAATTCTATTTTTAAAAGTACGGTGTGCTTTCGAGAATATGTGCATGTTTATTTAATGAAAAAAGCGGTTATAGATCGATTAATTGGCGGTTTTGTGGGTAAATGCCGAGGATGGAGAATTTTTGTTTAATTAATTAATGTAGCGAGCGATATACGTTGAGGCTTTGTCGCGGTTAGAGAGAATAGGTATAGTCATTGAAGGCGTCAATTTATAATCACGATTAATGGTCTAATTTTCGGCGCACGTGTCGCGTGTGTATTACACGTTTTTCCTCATTATTAAAGCTCGTCAAATAGGTCCACTTTATTACGTCTATTGGTCACGTACTTGATTATTCTATATCGGCACAAAGGCAGATATTTATGTATAATTACGTTGAGAAGTCTATTGGTCGATCATTTCCGAGCACGAGACAATTTTACGAATTCTTTAGGCGTACGTATAATTAGATTCCTGTGCAATTACCTCGGCTGATCGCGAATAAGTAGCGGAAAACGGTTTAAGAACCCTTGACGAAAAATCGCTCGTGCACGAACATACGTAATCAAATCAATCAGTGCGTGCCTCGAAACAAAGATGTCAATTAAGGTCTAAGAATGTGTTCGATCGTCGGCATCAAAGGCGCGATCAATTGTGATTGATTGCGAATTTCCATTATGCTTTTTACGTTCTGTATCTGAGATAAGTTTATTACTCACTTTGGCATAAAATTGCTCTGAAAAGGCTAAAAACAGTGAAAAAACTACTTTAACATGTTTAAAATTTCATTGTATAATGTGAAGAATATAGAACCAGTGATATAAAGTATAGGATTTATCTCTTACAAGCGATAAAAGTGTTCGAAATCACCTACACCCCGCCGACAGATACACACACACATTCCAGCTCCGATAGAGGAAAAAAAAGTAAACTAGCAAACCCTAACAACCTCTAAACCCGCACTCAGCGCATTCCTACGCCTCCTCTCTTACTTTATAAGCAATATAGCGTGCTTCCCCTCCTTACCCAATCAAAACTTTAAAACAAACCGCGCCACTTGTAAATTCTCATTTTCCCTCCCATCCTGGGCGAAACTTCATTTTTCAATAGGACACGGAAGAGAGAAAAAGGCGACGTGTATATAGATGCGCCTGAGTATCGGTCGGCATTCCCATCGTCCGCGTGGAATTCCCGGAATTCGATTCGAATCAATCGCAACGGCGCATGGTCCTGTTCTTTTTCTTTTTCTCTCCCTACTGTGCAGGAAAAGAGAGAATCGCATGCACGTATGTGCCTTTAAAAATCCTCGAGCGCGCCTTTACGTCGCTTTTAATTTCAAGTCCGACGCGAGGGTTAATCGCATGCAACGAGATTGGAGTTTTTTCTTCTTCGTTTTTTTGTCAGGTTTAAGTAGCTCTCTAAAAATGTCTAAGGGAAAAGTCGCTTACTGGTACAAATAAGTGAAAAAATCGACTGATTCGTTGGTGAATTATTTATTTTATTCCACTTACTCGTACTATAGTGAGCGACTTTTCACTTCTATACTTATATTCATTTTTAGAGACGGGAATAAACAGATATTGTTGGTTCCGCGTATACACGATGGGACAATTATATAAAAAAGAGCTTTTTAATCAAATCAATTAACAAAAGTCTCCTTTTACCAGCAATTCCTGCGAAAATCCTCAACGACATATTTTTCACAATATTTTCATTTTATTCCGGGAAATTAATACGTCGTACATGAAAAGTGGCTTTTTATTAGCGCCTCGTTAAAAATATAACGCATAATGATCATGAATATTATATATTTTTATGATCTCTTTTTATTATTTTCAGGGACGCGAAAGCAAACAACTCGGAGCCGTCATTATATTTTAATTAAGTAAAATCCAATAAAAACAGTTATTAACGCGGTATATACACGATGATTTCGCAAGCTGACCTGTTTCTGTCAGCGGACACGTTAGATATATATATAAAGCAGTGCAGAGGAAAAATAATAACCAGATGTGATTATAAGTGCCTGCCATTGAAGTGTATCTGTAGATAATCCGCTACAACACTAAAGTATTTTGAATAATGCACTGCTCTACAAACATATTAAATAAACAAAACTCTATTACGCTATACTTGCAACATACATGCCTCCCTTTATACTAATATACACTTACATACGGATCCGCTTCTTCGTCCCCACCTGTGAATCACCACATTTCTTCTCCCCCCGTCAACGCGATGATAATCGAAAACAGCCAATAACAGCTTTTGCACAATTTCCACGAACCTCGCACTCGCGCCTGGAAGTTTCAACTGGAGCTTTCGCAGCGCGCGCGCGCGGTATTTAAATTTAGAAAACTAAGTCACTGGCCGTGAATGTTTTTCAGGCGGTACGAAGTTATTCTGCAGTCGCTGCGACGCCCACATACTTATACGCGGCTCTCGCTTCTCGATTTCTCGCGCGCCCGCACGTGCGCCGTGAATTATGAATCGGATGCGATGATATACGCCGCGTGGTAAACGCGCGGTAATTGACTTAGTTGTGCGGGGATGAGATTTTTATTGGCAGAGCGTATGGAGTTTTTTATGTGCGATCAAGATTGTGAATAATGTAGTGTTCGTTAATGAGTGTGGATCGATAGAGCTTTATAAACAATGAAAATTATAAAGAATAAAATAATAGATTTCTGGGATTCGCGCGTACTATGATACTTTGTAACGAGATCAAATAAAAGTAATTTTATTTCATTTATATACCTCGCGATTCTTAGAATGAACACCGCGTTGTCACGATAATCCAATTAAATCAACGGTTCCAGAAATCTTTCATCGTACATAACAGCGAATTCAAAGTTGCACTCGCGCGAATTTCATTTCCACTGACATTAACGAGATTTAGCTGGAAATCACTCTAATCAGAATGATCGCCTGGTAAGGACGACTGTGGGAGTAGATTGTAGCGGTTCGTGGAAAAATGCAAATGAAGACTTATTTGCGAGAATTCGACGATACAGTTTCCACTGTGAATATTAGTTACATGGCGTTTGACAGGTGAGCCGTGCTCCGATCAGAAAACAGAGGCGTGGGATATAGGTACTTAGTCAAACGCCTCTTGATTCCGATTTCGTAATAAAGAAAGGCTGTGATGGCTAATTCGCGGAAAAGATGCTCAAAGGCGTTCGTTTTGATTGGTTTTGAAAAAAGTATATATAGGCTTTTCTGAAATGATTTGGAATGAGTTTGGAACTGTCGTTTTTGTAATCAGGTATTAGGTATAACTTGTATAAAGCATAATTAAATTCGATTTCAAAAGAGACACCTGCAATAAAGTAATAATCGAGCTTTAAAAATATTTCTTTTCACTTTTAATATTTAATTAATTTTTGACAAATTTTCAATAACGGCGTTTAAAAGGATGCTATAATATTAATATATTTATAGATAGCACCTCTCCTATCGATCTTCTTTACGATGTAACCCGATGTAAGCGAAATTGCTAAATAGTTGGAATGCCACTCGAAGGGCGCACATGATAGCCGGAAAATAGAAGATTTTATCGCGTTCATACGGTGCCCTTATTAAGATGCAAAACGTCGCTTTTTGATCTTCTTATACGAAAACGTGAACGGGATGCGCAAAATAGCGTAACGTCTGGTTTCGGATGTAAGGGAATTTATTAAAGTCACTCACGTTTTTTGATCCTAAGAGAAGGACATTATTTATATGGAGGTTTAGGGGTGAAGTATTTCAGTGTGTTATTTCTCCATAATTGATGGTTTTCATCCTGATTCCATACGTTTATTAAAATATTTTTCTGATTTTTTTATTGACTTTTTCTGTCTGAATATAATTGCACGCGTAAAGAAAAATATTCCATAAATCATTTTAATCCTGAAATATATATATATTTTTTAAATCGTATATAATATGAAAAAAAATCATAAAATACTGTTCTATTGCATATACGCACTCCTCTTCCATTAATCTTTTTTTTAGAATATGAAGTAAAAATTTATTTTTCCAACACGATCACCCTGTAAAAATAACTGATACAACAAATTCAAGATAAAATATTTATTTTCTCTGGCCGAATATAGCAATTCCAATTTCATCAAAACTCAAAAATCGTCAAACTTTACGAATCCAATTACACCCGCAGCCGCACAGCTCCACCGATCGACATATACTTGACCGCGGAAAGGCACACGCAATTGCTCATGCGTCATCTGCACCTCTATCGCGGGCTAAAAAACGCGGCTTGATTGGCGTCACGCGCGCGGAAAAACGCAAATCGATACCTGAAAATAGCGCGCGAGAGAATAATACGACAATTCCCCGCTTTTCTCCAAATTTATAATAGTAGAGAATGCGTGTACGCGTTTTTTTTTCTTCTAATTGTGCGTGGGTTTCCTGAGCTTTTATATTTAACGGTATAAAAGCCACGTGTACGTTTTTTTTTTTTTTTTTTTTTTCTAATAACTGGAAAATAGAATTACTATGAATTTTCTTTCGATGAATTTTCTGTGTTTAAACTGCGTTTATTTTATATAAAAATTGTGGATAACTGGTAAATGATACACAATGAATTTAATAACAATGTGATTTCTTTGATGCGTGCCCGTACACTTCAAAGACTTGAAATTATATTTGTCATAAATGGAATTATTTGTATAGCGTTATATATTATTCGTGCGTCAAAGATAAAATTTGTTAAATAAGCCAAACAATCTGAAGTAAATATTGGGAAATTAAAATGGATTTAGTGAATTAAATGAATAGGACAGAGGACGTTTTAGTAATGATATTCATGAATTAAATAACAAAAACATAACTTATTTTATATGCGGTGTTTATTAAACATCACACGTTTATTATTGAATTAAAAATCGTAAAAAAGGAAACAGAACCATGGACAAAAAATCTAATCAACTATAATAACGAAACAAAAAATACATTTTTTTTCTCTAACTTTAAGATTAGTATACAAGGAAGAGTGAACGTTCGTATGAAAAAGTTTCTAATATTTTTTTTTCTTGCATTTTATAAAATCGTGTAATTATAGGTCCTAATCCTAAGTGGGATCTCTAGTCCCGAAATTCATTTGATAAAGAAACATCGAAATTGTAAAACTCATACGATATAGTCGATGTGTACAAATCATAAAAAAGAGCCTACGACGAGGAGAAAAAAAAATTGACTAAGAGTAGCTGCATAAGCCAAACGTAAAAATCGCACACCAACAACGGGAGGGTAATTATGTTAATTCGTTTTTAACAAAAATATTTGCGCTACATTCACATATGTATATTGTTTTGTCTTGTATGCAATAAACCACACCCACTGTATCTGTGTCATTGTCTTTTTTCATATTTTTTATAAAATACAGCAGTTTATTAATAATAGTGAATCATTTATCCATCCGCAGATTCATAATTCTCAGCTTAAATGTACATTTATATTGTAATCCTCACTCCGTGTCTTACTATTATATTTATATAGAGTTCTCCTTAATCGTAAAGGACATTTGTGTTCATCATTATTTCTCATCGCTCTTTTCATCATAAATTCATTATTCATATATATATATATATTTATTTATATTTATATTCTGTGACTTATCATTAATATATATATAATAATCCATCTGTTATTTTTTCCTCGTGATCATAGAAGTTGACATTTTTATCTATATTACAATTCTATCTATTTTGTTTAAACTTTTTACAAATGTGTGTTTGTGTGTTTTATACGTGTATATATATGTGTGTGTGTGTGAGTATGTATGTCACGTTCTCTCATGCTAGTGGTCGTTTTATCATTAATCTTATATATTTTGATGGTAAAACGGGGCGACGCGACGCGCCGAGTCTGTATCCGAGCGACTATCGACAGCGTCGGTCGTATCACTATATGCATCGATTTGAAGGAAAAATTCAAAATTGTACACAGAACGTTATTACATACAATAATTTTTGCTTGGTTTTTAGGCTGACGACGAGAGCTAACTCGGCAGAGCGCGCGTGACAAACAAACGCTCGAATTTTCGTGAAATTGTCATCCACCACAATTAATCTTTAATATTTAGTTACATACGTATACGTATATATAAAAATTACCAAAAGAATTTTAGCCATCACATAGCTAAAACGATATATAAAACCTCTATATAGCACGAGATGCAATACAAATTTCACAATATATGTATATATGTATACCGTACACGTTTCCGTAACAATCTACGCGTATCCTTTTCTTTCCTCAAGTACAAAAATAGCAATTTAAGCGTGTCTTTTCTGACACAACTTTTCACTTCTTTCTTCTCTATTTCCCCTCTTCCTTTTGTCAAGAAACGTTAAATTTCTCGTTGAACTTATCCGTAAGTACATATAGACGCTACTCAAAGACGCATCGCGGCAACCGCAAAGTTCGGTCTCGCTACAGCCCCAAAACCAAGCGCACGCAAACATACCGTTACACAGGGGGAAGAAGGTTTCATCTGTCTGTCTTTCTGTTTGTTTCTCTAAAATCGGCGCCAAGGCACGAGGTTATCTACAAAAATGTATGGGAGAACAGAGACGCGCGGCCGCCGATGCGACGCGACACGCGCACAAAGGGTTCGATTATTCGATAGTACAAGAATCGGTAATAGTAATAATAAGAAGAATGACGATGACTATGATAATAATCATAACATGCGTGGAACGTAGAGACAAAAAGTCATCGTACAAGGAGAGTTCGAGCATGTGAATCGAGAAGTATGCAAATAAATAACAATCACGCTGCACATGAACTCGTTATAAGAAATTCCCGCTCTCTAATCTCGCGCGCACAAAGTTCCTTCTTCTCTTTAGTACTATAATATGTTATTTGTTTGTTTATTTATACCCATTTGCTCAATAACTGTCACTACGAAAAAAGAGTTTTTGCGGTACGAGTATATAATACATGCACGCAGACATCTACAATCCCGCCGCGATATTATCACACCTGTGTAGTCAGAACCCCATCTCGCACACATACACACCCAAATACACACACATCGGAGAAGAACTTAATTTTACCATTTGTACTATACAGTCGAACGAACATATGCATACCGGCAAAGGACATAGCTGCTGCGTGAAGAAGGTATGATTTTTTTCTTTACTTTTATTTATTTATTTATTTTTTTTTTTGATTGAAGCAAACGTGCGGATCTGTATTACCGATCGATTAAAAGTCTCTCTTACTTTGTTTTTCTTTTTCTTTGCGTTACGAGATTGGAAAAATTCGCTGGCCACTATACAATACATCCGATCGTTAACGCCGTAAATATCATACAGGACTGGCGAAAAATTTCGCGCGAACGATACCGTACCGAAGGAAACCTATATATATCTATGTGTATCTATATATACCTATCTCTCGTATCTTTCTCATCGTACAATATATAAGCAACAAAGTGTAACCATATTACTTTTACAATAACGGTATATACGTACAAAGTAATAATACTATGAATGAAAGTATAGAGCGGGAGAAAGGAAATAAAGAAAAAAAAAATTGCACGTGAACGGAAGAAATTTTTTTAGTGCCATATAGAATTGTTTCCCATGGCGTATAATCAGATCGTGCGCGTAGGGAGGTGGTTGTCGAAATTTGAAGCGCAACTAAATAGACAGCGTCTCCTTGATGAGTTTCTTCATGGTATGGCCGACGGTGGTACTCGTCGGTCCGGACGTTGAGAATGAGAGCTTGAAAAGGTACGGCTGCACGTCTGGATAGGACGTGTCGAAGATAAGATCGAGCTCCGCCTGGTTCGGCATCTTCGGCAGGTAATCATGACGGTTCATTACCTCCGCTATGTATAGTACTTTGTCCGTCAGCAGATCCCCGACCTTCTCCCTGCATACCTGCCTCTCATGCTCCGAGGCCAGCTTAATGAGCTCCAAGCGCACGGTCCAGACCTCCCAGGGTATGCATTCGGGTGGGAATGGCCAGCGGTTTTTCTTCTTCTGGAAGAATTCCAGGGATATCTGTCCGCTGCCGGGACTGCCGTTACTTCTCAGCGCCTCGGAAAAGCCGGATATCTCCCTTTTCAGGGTCTGATCGAGATGGACCGACGAGCAGCAGACGTAGGTGAAGTCGATGAAGTCGCAGTCGACGTCCCGGTAGCCGAGCGTACCCACTGAGTAGCTGCTGCCTTCCTGCTTGTACTTGAACTTGCCGAGACTGCGATGGAACAGCACGCTGTGAAAGATCGAGGCCACTGCCTCGTCCACCTGACGGCCCTCCATGCTCAGCTCGAACATTTGCGTGCGCGCGTTCATGGCTGCTAGGATATGACGGCACGACTCTCGCTCCTTCGCGTACCTCTACTACTGTGGTCCTGCTGGTCTGGAAATCGAAGGGGGGATATTAGTATTCACGTGGATTTTTGTGTCAATTGAAATTTCAAGGTTTCGAATGTAATTGATATCTCTATTGTATTAATATTTCTCTGTTTTATACTATTTTTTAATGTCTAATCTGCTATGTTTAATTGTCAAGTTCCCTGCCTTTCAAGTACGCAATAAAATCAGCTGATCATGTAAACATCACCAGAAAAATCTGTGAATAACAGAAAAGTAATCTCATTTTTTTTTTTTTTTTTTAATCAAATACAAATATTATTCATTTTATTCTGTTAATAATATAAAAAAATTTTCCAACAAAAATAAACTGATTGAATGTATTATCTTTTCTAAAAAGGAATAAAGAATTTATTTATATTTTAAAAATATAGCAATATTTTTAATAATCACTGAAAAAATACTTAAGTATTTATCTTGTTGTCAGTAGTAACATACCAAAATATGTGTATGTAAGGTATAAAAATAATATTAATTCAATTAATCTATCAGTAGATCTATAATTAAAAAACGGTTTTCCTTGATGTGAAATTTTCAGATATTTTGCTATAATTTGAGATAAATGGCAGCATTCAGAAATACTTTGTTTATGTAACAAAGTTTACTTTTTTAACAAATCCAATTTACATAATATAACAACTGTCAAAAATGACATTTAAAGCTTCAACATAGATAAAAACTATAAATGCAAACTAATAGTATATGATAAGTCAACAAACTTAACATTTCTTGCTCAACTCACTGATTGCCTATTCCATCAATGTACGACTAACACTGAATTGATGCAACCTAGAAAAAGTCTTTGTCTCTTATCTTAATTACATAATGAATAACTTGTAGTATTGAACCACAAAACTCAATTACCAGCATTTATTGGCCCATTTGACTTTTAATTTCAAGATTAACTTTATGCCTAATAGAGTACCAAATCCCCTGATCTCATTAAGATATTTATAGCCTCAAATCTCAAAGCTCTGTCACAAAAGTTTTTTGTGAAACTCCATTTCCCAAAATAATCATAGAATCAAGCCTTTTATCTATCTATCTTCCAAAACACCCTTTTACCTGTACAAATCCCTTTCGCTCCCTTGAATTCCCACAGTATCTTCCTCAATGCTTGTCCTGTAGCACCTGATCGCACTACTGGTTTGCTCACCTCTGACACTTGTCACTCTTATCTACCTCTCGTTAGTCCCCCCAAGGACAATGACTCTCTGTCTACGAGTGTCTCACTCAATCTTGACTCATCGCTTCTTACCTAACCTCAAATCAGTGTGCTTCCACCGCTGTTGGCTGCACAACACTGGTCATCGCACTCTCTTCCTCAGTTGCTCCTCTGCCTCATCGAACAGCAGCAGCCAGCAGCAACCTGCTCAAGCAAAACAATATCATGGTCATCACACCTGAGCCACCGAAAAAAAGCTGCAGAGTCAACGTCTCTCTTGCGTCTCTCTGCTCACTTCTTCTTCTTCTTCCTACTCCTTCTGTCTCTCCCTCCTCCCGTTCTACACACACGCGTCGTTTACGTAATTCTCTCTCTCTCTCTTTCTCGCGCTCTCGTCGGTCGTGCGCGTGTGCTCTCCACGCTCTCGTAGCCCCGAAAAACCATACAACGTCGTCGTCGACGTCGTCGTCGTCGCGCGACGACACGGCACACAAAGGCGAGCAAAGAGACAGAGAGAAAGAGAGACAGACACCGCGTCTCGCGCTTACCTTGGACTCTACCGCAGCTCCTCCTCCTCCTCGTCCTACACCGTGGCAGCGTCCTCCATGCCACGCACGTCTTCTCGCGTACGTCTTCTCCGTCGCTCACCCACGCCAATATCTCTCGCTCCCCCTTTCCTCTACTCTGGCGAGTGTGTATGGCAGATATATAGCTGGCTACCTATGCTCCGTCGTCGTTTTCGTCTCCTTGACGCGCATTTGTCGGTAAACAGGAGCAGCTGGCCGAGGGCTGCCACTACCACTACTACTTAACACGGCGCACGCACGCGCAGCGATACAACTGGTACTAGTAATACTTATACTACTGCACCATCAGCAGCTCTGCTCTGCTATCACTCTCTCTCTCCTTCTCTCTCGCTCCCCCCCTCCATTCCCCGAATATATATTCGTGTTTGTGTTTTTATTATTGTGCAGCTCGGGCGGAGTGTGGCGCATCTCTCGCGCGAGCGGTCGCGCGCTGAGTTTCGATCGCGCGCGATGGGATAAAGATAGAGGTAGATATAGTTTTTCGGAGCTGCCGATTTGACACGCGGACGCGCGTGGGATAGGTTAGGTTGAAATGTTAAATGGAGGATGCATATATATGTTATGCCTAAGTATATATGTATAAAAATGTATGTATATAAATAATGCGAACGCGTGGTTCGAGATGTTTATGTTTATGCGATCAGCTGATTTTGAATGAAAGAAGAAGAAGAAGAAATGTGAGCTGCTGGGAGGTATAGGGGGAAATTGGGATATATATACATGTGGTGACTGCCGTCGATTGTTTTATTGCGTAATAACGTATGGGTTCGTTAGTCGGTCGGAGTAATTAATTTAATTATAATGAAAACCAGTTTTCGTATATAAGTAAACCTATATTTTTAAAGTTAATTATTATAGCTGATTATGTTTCGTATTAACACGATGTTTATACATATTTATTTATTTTGGAGCAGTTTAGCCTGATCGCCACGTGGTAACTGGACAAATTCAAAGTTTCACCTATGGTACATACGCCTACAACAAAAGAATGACACTGAATACGATAGCAGTTTCTTCGTGACGCAATAAATATACAACGTAATAATAATTGCGCATTAAAAAATTATACATTACTCATCGTAAATCGAATCTTGCCGCGAAATCTTCAATCTCCTTTACTCCAAAATAAATCTTCAAGGCCATTAAATGCCATTCCTATACCCTTTACTTTATTATATATTACATAAATCAGCTGAGTATATATACACGCATACAATTCCTAGAAAGGTACAAGTAGCCCGCAGATAACAAAACTAGTATATCCATGGACAATGTCCGCATGCATTGCGATAACCCGATCACCACGCGAGCTATAATCCGCCGCGACTATATAGTAGTATACCGCATTTGGAGCGGAGAGATTAGATATACCGAGGAAAAACAAACACTTAATGTTTTGTCGCAGTACAAAAATGATAAGCGAAATTATTACAGCTATTCATACGCGTATACATACCTATATGTATTCGCATCGCGATGCGCGTTCACATGTCCATACGTGACACACAGTAGTACATCATAATAGAGGTGGTGGACATGAATGTAATATAAAGGAGTAAATATATTATTATTCGTATACGCGGTGATGATCATGATCGCGGCTCTTGAGCCCTCCACACGAAAGAAGGAACAATGCACAGATACAAGAAATAGCATTGGTTGTATATCTATATATAACAGGAAC
>UXGD01004607.1:0-16588 GCA_900474315.1 Torymus auratus | reverse complement strand
ATATTTTCGCTACTGCTGTTAGTTTTATATGAAAAAGGCCCATTTCAAGATACAAAATCCAAGGATTTCCCGATTTTAAAAAAAATTGACTTATGTCGTTATGTCTCGGAGCCACAGATATATCGTATGTTATACGTGCGTTTTTCAAATGCCAACAGTTTTTCAACCTTGTGCCGAAACAAGAGCTTTTAGTCGTCCACAGCTGACGGCAATTTTATATGTATATTTTTGCGAGCGCTGGTTGATTGGCCTCGATCTGAACGCAATACCTATATACTACCTAGCAGTCTATAAATAACCTTGATGATGGCTAGCGTATAGTGTGTTTTGGTTCAGCTGGCTTTTTTTTTATTACGAATGCGTAGCTCGGAAGTTGTTTCTGATAAGTGGGTTACCATGATTGCAGTGTACGAGTGGGCATGGGACACATCGTTCGAGACGCCACGGCTGCAGCTGGACGAGAAGAACCTCGAGGTCAAGTTCCATCCGGGTTACAGTGTGGGCACGGCTGCGGTCAGAGGTGACATGATGATGACCAAGGATAGGCACCATTACTGGGAGGTCAAAATGGTCACACCTGTCTACGGAACAGATGTGGTGAGTTGATGCGCAGTGCCCTGTGTGTTAGCATTGTTTTGCTTAGGCAAATGAGATGCTAATGGAGTACTGATCTTACATACAGATGGTTGGAGTGGGAACTAACAAAGCCGACCTGTTGAGCACCAGAGATTCCTTCTGTTCACTGTTGGGTAGGGATAGCGAGTCTTGGGGATATTCGTATAGGGGCTACATACAGCACAGCGGACAGACCAAAGAGTACACCGCCTGTTTCAAACAAGGTAGCCTGGTGGGAGTTCATCTGGATTCATGGAGAGGAACCCTGCAATTTTTTTTAAATAGGAAACCGTTAGGTGAGTTTTGCTTACATCACTAGAGTATTGACTTTCTTATAACTGCTATGAATAAATAGTGACTTAGAAATGATGTGGAAAGGATATAAGAATTACTTTGAAGGTATTAATTGATTTTCATCAAAACAATAAGATGTCTACAATGTTCTTTCAGGAATCGCATTCACTGGCCTTAGAGGATTGGAACTATATCCCATGGTATGCTCTACAGCAGCCAAAAGTAAAATGAGAATCACGTATAGTTGTTCAATGCCAGCCTCATTACAAATGGAATGTTTATCAGCATTAAGACCTATACAACGAGATTATATGAAAACAGCATTCCCTGGACTTAAATACCTGACAAACAGTATATTTGCTGATGTACTGAGAAAAAATACTAGTAAGTTTATATATATTTTAAATTCATTTCATTTTTTACCTACAATTAATTCTAATACATTTTTATCATCATTTTTAGACGACGACGATGATGATACTGAGTACGAATTTCCGAGTGAAAATTTGATTCTTGATGATTTCGATTTTGCATTAGTAGGTTGTATGAAAGTAAGGAAAAAAAGGCGCTTAGGTCTTAACTATTCAGCTAATATTAGTGACAATGTGGTAGTGATCAGAAGGCGATGTTAAAAAGACTTCATTTTTCGAAGGTGAATTTTAGAAATTAACATTTTCCAGTCATTTTTATATATAATTGGGTCATCGAAAAACAGAAATATCAGAGATTCATCAATTGAGCGTGCCAATTCCATCTAGATCGAATGGCGAAATTCTCATTTGTTACTATTATTGTATAACTAAGTGGTGAAGAGTTATATTTAATTTATGTAAAAAGATTATTCAATTACTATCATTGTAATTATAATTTTGGGAATAACACCAGGGTTAGATTAGAAACAGGAACTGCAAAATTACTCTTTTTTTTGGAGGGAGAGGGATTTTTTGTCTACAGAAACTTTATGGCCATATAGACATAACTACATACATATATATATAAAATATATATACATATGTTTGCAGTTCCTTTAAAATCTGTAAATTTGGTAAATACCTTTGTGATTTCTTTGTAAGGTAATGAGTTAAGGTTATAATTTTGTATATAATTAAACAAATTTCCAGGATTGGGAAAAATCAGTATTTCAAGTTTCTTCAAAAATTAAATTTATGCCCCATACTATTTTATTTTAAATGCTAAAATATGATCTTATACAATAAAGAACAGAAAAATAAAATTGATATCTAAAAATTTTGTTTTATAATATATATTTGTAGACACTAATTGTATAAAGCTTAACAATATTTTCAATCAATTCTATAAATTTTGAAATGTAACATTGTATGATACAAAACCAAAAATAATTAAAAAAATTATACAAAAATTACTTTGAATGCCCTGGTGAAAAATCCTACAGTGATTGATATTGTAAATCATCACATGCATTTAAAACTACTTTTATATTGTTATAGTTTTAGTAATTATTATTGAATAAAATTAAATTGTGTTCCACAATATTTGTTTACACTTTTTACACCTAGAAACCTGTAAAAAATTATTCAACTACAGTCTTTTCTTTTAGAATACTTTTTTTTGGCAGATTTTTTTTTATCTTGAGAGCTAGAACGTTTTTTTCCTTTTTTACTATCAGTAGAATTAATTTTGACGCAGAACACTACAGCTTGAGCCCAACCAGCTAATGGACCCCATAGTTCACGCAAATATGAACTTACTTCATGATGAATTTTTGGTGTAACAGTTTTTTGTTTGCTCAGATGAGGTATATAGTTAGAACAAGCCACTTGAAATATATGAGTATCAACAGGAATAGCTTCTAAGTGTCCAAGTGCCATGAGACAAATGCAGTCTGCTACTTTTGGTCCAACACCAGGAAGAGACATAAGACTTTCTCTAGCATGCTCATAAGTAGCTCCATTTTCTTTTTGCAATTGTGAAAGCCATTCTCTTCCTCCCAACAATAGAAGTTTCTCTGCACTTTTGACAATATATCCTGCTCGATATCCAAAGCCTTCTTTGCGAAGAATATTTTCCACACTTGGTTTAGCCAATGCTTCTATTGTTGGAAAATCATGATATTCTTTGTTATCTACATCACATATTTTTTTGCCAAACATTCGACATAATTTTTCAACCATTCCTGATATCCTAAATATAAAAAATATTAACTGTTGCATAAATTAAAAAAAAATTCTAATTTATTACTGCAGAAATAAGATGCTTTTACCTTATTATGTTATTATTTGAACTACAAATAAATGAAAATAGATTCTCTATAATGTCTTGATTCAATATTCGAACAGCTCCTATTTTGTCATAAGAAGTTTTAAAATGAGGATCATTTTTACCCCATAGTTTTAAATTATCTTGTAGTGATACATCTAAACGAAAATAATTAGATAATACTTCTTCACATTTTAAATGTTTTTGCAGCGATTTATGCACAGTGTAGATTAATTTATTGTCCTTTTGTTGTAACGTCCAAACTGTATTTGCACAGACACCTCGAAAACAGTTATCATCTTCACCTAAAGCTACCCACCTATGAATAACATATAATAATTATATTTCATTTGTTAATGTATTATATTTATAGACAAAATTATGAGCATGATTTTTCTTTTTTACTTCAAAAACAAAAATTAATTTTTTTAAACTACCGGAAGTGATGTTATTTTGCCGCGTTTTAAATCAAAAGTTTGGTTATGTTATTGTGCGATCATTATTCACAGTGACGATTAACAGAGAAGCATAAATAATTTCTTATAACTTATAAAAATATATGGAATAAATCATTTCCTGTACCTGAAGCTTTGACCACCTTTTAATGTTATTCCTAAATCAAGCTCATTTTTAGCACATGAAATATAAAAATTTCCTTCTTTACTTTCAATATTTACACTATTATCTTGACGTTTGGTAGTTAATGTCATCTTGGATAATGATCTAACAAAATTACTAAATTTTGAACTAATTTTTCCGGCATAGTTTGTTATAAGTTTTGTCATAAAAAATCATGTCAAAGCCAAATTATTAGCTTAGCGCGTTAACTTTTTGACCTGGCAGAAACAAAACAATAATGGATAAGGATGTGACTCCAATAACGTAACAGGTTCTGTTATGTGTGCAGAGTCGCGTGCCAACCAATCCCAGCTTGATTCTAGTGGACGAGAGTATCAAGTCCGCTTGCTGGAATTGGTCGGCACGCCAGCCAGTATACGAATCAGAAATTCAGAACACACTGTTAGACTATTGGAGTCGCACCCTAATGGAAACGCTCAAAATGTCGCGTAATTGAAAGTCAGATATACGATTTGCAGTTGACACTAGTGAAATTTCTTCTTATAAATGATTTGAAAATGTATTTAGTTATTAACTAGATAAGGCATATTGATATTAACATGACGATTTTGATACTTATTTTTTAAATATTTTATAAATTGTGAAATTGTAACTCAAATCAATATCATATGCTTACTTAATAATTCTGTAAAAAATCTATAAAATTCAATAATTTATCTTTTCGAAAATATAATTTTAGCAGTTCTCCAATATTTTAGAAATTTTTTTTAAATCAGAATAAGAATTTTAAGAATTAAGAGTTTTTAATTATATTTTGTCTAAAATTTATTGAAGACAGCACTCACATTGTGACCCCTGGAATTTCAAATGTTATTAAACTTTCAATAAATAATTTGGATTGTAGATACTAATGGCCGTTTTCTACCAGTGGGATGGTTTGTTAAATAAATTTTTAACAACTAAACACCATATTTTATTCCATATTTTGCAATAAATTTTACAAAATTTATTTTAACTAATTAGTTTTTAAAAAGATTTTACAAAAAAATTAACATATAAATAATCATTATGGGTTAAGATATTTTCAAATAGTCAATAAAATAGTATATTGTGTGTTTGGGCTTTTTTAGACCGAGTGTGGAGTGTGGACTTACAAAACGCACTCTCCTTCGGCTCGTATACTTGCTCGCCTTCGACTCGTACTGCAATCTGCAACCACGCACGAGGTCAAAAACCCCACTTAGCCCTTGGTATACATCATATTTTTTGTGACGCATACCTATACTCTTTTTCGCGTTTTCTTTTATTAACGTAAAGAGGGCTAATGTGACAGTTTTTAGACACCGCACTTACGCGCTTATTGGAGTACTTTTAATATTTATTTAGTTATTATTTTGCTACCATAAAAAATTGTTTTAATACTCCAAAACGTGTTCAAAAATTTTCCTGCAAATTTTATTTATTGAAAAACAACCGCAAAGAAACAGGAGATAAAAAATCTCGCTCTATATTGACGTAAAAATATAGGTAAAAAAAGCAAAAATCGTGTTAAAAAATTATTATGTAAAATTTTTAAGTATTTTCCTTTTCTACTTGTTAATGTATTTCGTTTTTCTTCCTTAAAGTGAAAATTTCGTAGTTACTTTTTAAAGCTTTTATAAAAAATATTGTTTACCAATAGCTAATATAATGTAAAGGGAGAAAAGTTGCTTTTGATTCCCGCGAGTGGGTTCACTTTTTTTTTTCTTTGGAAAGTAAAATAAATTAGTTAAAAGAGGGAAGCAGTCTAACTTTGGTCCCGCTTATCAGGGAAAAAAGTGGCCATTTTAGTTGAGATGAGAATAAAACAATAAATTAATTGCGATTTAGGAAAGCTAAAAGTCACTCATCTGACATCATTATCCGAATCGTAAAAACCCTACATTTTTAATTGAGGAGTCTTCAAAAGCCGATAATTCCAATTCTTCACATTTTGAGGGAATTGATCTCGTTTTGCATGATTTGATATGAAGTTCAGCAATCTTAAGTATTATTATTTCAATTACCAACTACTTATAGAATTTTCACATTCAAAATCATAATTTTAATTTTGCCGGAAACCTAAAAGAAAATTTTATGAAAAAGTTAACTAGGTATTTATATTTGACTTCTCAATTAAACATTAGTAAAATATTAAAACTTCTTAAAAATTTAAATAATTTATTCTGCACTATATAAGATCACTTTATTGCGTAAAAAAGTTGATGAATACCAAATTTTCAATATTAATCACTTTTCAGTGGTTTTGATACCTACTCCGTCACTGAAAATTCGGAAACTTTTTATAGATATAGATATATGCGATATTGACAAAAGGGTAAATTAAAAAATTTCAAGCATACTAAACATTTATTTTTTAGTACATTTTTATGGGTCATTTATAGATTTATGAACCGTCTTTAGTAGCCGCCCATAAACATAATTGCGTTTAATCTATCTGTTTATTTTCAGCAAAAAAAGCGTACTAGAAGCTTCGCTTGTTCTAATTTAAGTACTGGAAAAATCACTCAGTTCTCAAATACCAGAACTTTCTACGTTTATTTAATTAAGAAAGTCACGGCAGGTTAATATCTCTATAAAAATTTATTCTTCCCAAACATTGAATTCAATTTTAGGAATTAAGATTTTACACGACAAAAAATACGTTTTTTCATCTGAACGTAATAAATCTTCATGAAGATTCTTTATTTTAGCAACAATTTGTTCCTTAATCCTTATATAAATTATACGTTTAACAAAATTTTATTATTATGAAATTTAGTACAATAAAGTGTACAATAAACTTATAATTAAAACGAATTTCTATTTCAAGAATACTTCGTCAACATCACGGTTAACTTGTAATTTTATGAAATACTTTTCAAAATAATAACATCAGTATCTTGTATTATAAGTTGATTGGTTATTTATTTGATCTATATTCAAATGATATATTTTCTGTATTATAATAATTCATGAGGGTATACAAACAATTATTATAGTGGTCATAATAAAACAAAAAATAAAAATATTAGTAATAATAATGAATCCCAATTTATTTTATAATGATTGCAGAAACTTTAAAAATGTTATTGATATAAACTGTAATATAATTTAAAACCATTAATTAAGTTAGATAATTTAAAAATATGAATAAAATAACTTTACATACAGGTAAAATTATCTTTAATCAAATAGAGATATTATCTAATTCCTGAGTCAACTCTATAAATTTCCTTAACTTGAAGATAAAAATTAAAACAAGTCATCATAAAAGAACAAAAGAGGGAGGGAGGGGGCAAATATTTAAATACAAATAAATTCGTAATAGTGTAAACAGTTTAATTGTGTATAAAATTCTCACATCTCGCGCATCTTTTACATTTTCACACAAACATTTTTCCACTTGTGTTTTCGATATTTTATTATAAAAAAAGAATCATACGTGAACCGTTTCACGGTACTAATCGTCACAACATTTTCTAAATTAAAGTGGCTATTTTGTATAAAAATATGTTTTTAAAATTCTTTCAAAAACATAATGGCATAAATTAAAACATCTTCTAACGCATTACATTCATGAATAATTTACGTGAAAATTAACTTGCTACCATTCACACACACACACACACTCAATAAGATTTCTTCTATCATTAACCACTTTCATAAATGACAATCAAATTATTTTTTATAACATTTTCAACAGTGAATCGATCCCGCTATGCTTTCCAATTTCCTCAGCGCATATAAGTACTATCATAAACAGAATAGTTTGTAGATCTTACAACGTAGTTCTTACGAAAATTCGATCATCACGTTCGTACTATATAAGTGAGAATCTTGGAAGTCATACTGATTATGTTTATCTGTTACTACTCTCCCTCGACAAGAGATCACTGCATTAATGATTATAGTCTGATTGAGATCAATGAATGATCAAGTCACATGATATTTTCATCTGCTTTAGTAAATAAATTTTAAATTACCATATCGTCACCTAAGCGCAAAAATGTTGTATATCCACTTTTTGAATTTTTGAAATCAATTCAAAAAATATTACAATGTTACATTAACGCTCAATAATGTCGTATAATGTTTAAAAAAATAAAATAAAAAAAATTCAACATAACTTACAGAAAACTTCTTATGTTGATGTCTCGAAATGAGAAAAAGTAGACATACAACATTATTACGCTTAGGTGACGATATATGAACAAATAAATCGGAAATATCAATAATTACAGATTTCTACATCAAATTTTTCGTTATTTTGATTTTTTCTCAAGATTTTAAAAAATTATCGGTTTTAACGATTATTCATAATAAGTTTAAGGGCAGGAACTTAAAAAGTAATTAGTAAAAATAAAAAATAGAGAAAGCAACGAACATTACAAGAATGTCGGTAAGTATGAAAGTCCATATAAATTCCTATACCCGTTAATTAATTAAAAATTTTGGATTTATAGCTTTCACGGTGATGTTTGACAAAGTTGAAGATTTTTCGGATTTCAAACATCGGTACTTAAGGAGGTGTAATAGTCCTACTTATCGGTGTAAGGAGGTCTAATACCTCTAACCCTGTTGTATTGACGGAATATGTCATAATAATTAATATAAATAAAAGGATTTGCGTCTTAAACAAATACGGCCCTGCGTAATCCGCTAATACATTGTTCTACAAAGTTTCGAGACAAAAAAACGATGACATACCTTTATTTATTCTTGGAACAAAATTTGGTAAATTTTCGTACCAAGAATGAATTTTTTGCCTCAAAACTTTGTAGAATGATGTGTTACAGGATTACGCAGGACAACTGAATTTGTTCAAGACGTTAATTCACTATTCCATTATTGTATTAATTACTTTTTCATGTTCCGACGAAAAACCTTCAACATAAACTACTATTAAAGTTTTAAAATTGAATAGAAGCCAGTACGCATCATAGTGTTCAGAAACACTAAGTAATAATTATTATCTGGTCCAGCGTCGTACTCATTTAAAAACTAAAAAGAAAAAGAATAAACTAATGCAGCGATCCCGCAGTCATCCCGAACATTGGATCCTAATTATCAAACTTTCTCACTCTCCACATCGATGGCTATTTCTTTCTCCGACTGCTCGTCCGCCTTATTCTCGTCGCTGCCGAAGTCCGGATCGTTCCAGGGCTGCACCTCGCCGTCGGCGTATACCAGAAAGAACACAGTGGTGATGCAGGCCACGATGAAGACTATCCAGAAGACCAATCTCCACTCACCAATCGTCTGATGGGGCGTAAGGATGCCCACGATGTAAGGTGTGAGCACCCCACCAACAGCAGCTATACCATTACCAAGGGCCATAAGCGTGCCCGCGTAATTCGGACTTAGATCCAGCGCGTTGACCATGACGCTGGGATATGAGCTGCCCATGAGGGTCATACCGGTGATGAGCATGGCGACGACGAGTAGCTGGTCGCAGCCAGCATACGAGGCGCCAAGGATGAACAGACCCGGACCCATGATCGATATTGTGGCGAGGAGTTTGCGCGCGTTCGTCCGCGTGAGCCATCCCCGGTTCATGATGAGATCGGCCAGCCAAGAACTCAGAAACGAATTGAGCCACATGCAGAGATATGGCAGGGATGACAGATAACCGTTGTCCTCGATGGAGAACCTGACGACGTTGCTCATGTACTTGGGCAGATCGCTAGCCATGGTGTAGTACGACCAGTCGATACCGATCAGCGCCATCACGAACGCCCAGAACGGCTTCGAGGTCAGGATGGGCCCCCACGGTGGCGATGGCACTTTCGTCCCCGCCTTCTGTGCCTCCAGATTCTCCTCCAGATACTTCAGCTCCGCTTCCGATATGTACGGATGCTGCTCGGGATTGTTGTAGCAGAGCAGCACCCAAAGCGGAAACCAGATGATCCCCAGGAAGCCGAAGAAGTGAAAGACTGCTGGCCAGCCCATACCGGAGTAGCGTATTATGACAGCTGGCATTGTGGTGCCGAAAATGGTGCCGAGAATACCACCGGCGAAGATGACGCTTCCGATCATCGTGCGCTCGGCTGGAGCGGCCCAGCGCGTTATCATGGTGCTGGCTGCTGGATAAGCGGCGCCGCTGATCACGCCCATGACCACGCGCAGGGCGATCAGGGCCGTAGACTCGCCCCATTGGATGGCGAGGGGCGTGAGGAAGGTCAGACAGGAGGGTAGAAGGACGCCAAGCCCCAGCAGGTACTTGCCGCCGAAGCGCTCGGCTAGCGCGCCGAATGGGAATTGCGTGGCCGCGTAGCCCCAGAAGAACGATGACAAGATTATTCCCTGTGAACAGTAAATATTGTTAGTTGGAGTTGAGGAATCTGCATTTTTTTTATTGGATGAAAAAAATTTGAATTTGAAAGAAAATTCAAATCATGTTATAAAAGTAAGTTAGTTCAATGTTTGCGTTCTTCGGAAATGATTATTTAATGAAACTAAATTGAAAATTGGTAAGTTTTTAAATGTGATTTTTTTTTTTTTATTAAAAATTAGATCAAAAAGAATTGTAAAAAATGGATGAGCACGATGTTGGCAATTTTTCAATAAAATTCATTGTCAATAATGAAGAAAAAAAGGAATTTATAATGATAATCGATCTTTTCTGAATCAAAGACACAGTGTTCGTTTTAAATTGTGCAAACGTTAATTGCAAAGTTCACGTGTCATGAGAAAATGTAGTCACGTCGCGTCGTTAGACTAGCTTCTAATGTGATATGATGCTAAGTACATATGCGTCACGAGTTTGAGATATGGAGAAAGGTACTACGCATCGTCTCAAATTCGATAGTATCTCCGAGTGAATGACTCGGGTCATTACGTCGCCAAATTACTATACTTTGCTAGAAAAACTATTTTCGCTTAATGTATTATACTTAACATGAGGCATAAAGAATATTTTATAACGGATCAGAAAAAAGAAAATTGAATAAAAAAATTCTATTTTTTAATTAAATTGTCTAAAATCTTACGACCAACGTACTAATATCACGAATAAACTACTCTATAAATTTTGACAATATTAAATAAATTTTGACAATACCTGTGTGTACTCGTCCCATGCATAGAGCTTGGTTGCGTTAAGAGTGATGTTCTTGGGTTCATACACCTCGATGCTTGCACAAGTGTCTTCGAATTGATTTTTTATTTCTACCACTGGCACCACCATCTCCGTTATGGTGATGGACAAGATGACGCGCAGAGCGTTTGCCGTCCATAGCGCAAAGCACGCCATAAGCGCAAACATCCATCTTTGTGAGATGCCCACGCCTGGAGGGAGAAAGAAAAACGGTATTTTTTATTTTCCTGCGTGAATCGTTTAATTAGCGTCTTTGTCTGACGACAGAAACCGCAACGTATAAAGTCGAGATAAAAGGAAACCGTTTATAATTCAACAAAGATCAAGTTTAAGCGGATTATCAATTATATGCGAAAATTATACTGTCTATAAAGGAACGTGTTTCACAATATCTCTCTCGAGCGGTTCATTATCGTCAAATTAAGAGAATAAGATCGCGTTATTACAGCGCTTTAATGAATATCAAACTCTTGCACACTCTCTGTACTTACAGCAAGTTCTCCAAGCGGATAGCATCTTTTCGTCTATGGTAATACGACTCCAATAAAACTTATATGATCGGTCTCCCTCGTTTCTACCACCAGTCGATTTTCCACGAAAAAAATTCGCTCACGATGCCAATGTCAATGCTACGATGCGATAAGATAAAAGAGACAACTAGTAGCGAATTTTTCGCCACATAAAACTGTCAAACTGAGACTGCGTCGAGAGATTTTGTTTGCTAGAATGTTAATCAGCGAGACACACGCGAACTCGGAAGATTTTCGGGATCAACGGGACGCGCGTAGCACAATCGTTGACAGAAAATATCTCGCTGCACTGGCACACATGCGATCACTGGTATCGGCTACTGCACACTTATTCTTTGGCATCCATCGAAAAATTGCAAAGTTGGCAATTTTTTCCGTAAATATACGTTTAATACACGAGTATAATAAATATTTTTATACTCGAGTGCCGGTGTCACGATCCTCCGCCACGTTTGCGGATGGCGATTTCGTCCGAGATGCTCCTCATGGTAGATTGTCTTTTTCGAAAAGTAGGGTTTTCCGAAAAAGGAAAACCGACGCGTGTAAAAAGTTTGGAACACGCGGTGCGAACGAAATTTGGACGAGACGAGACGAGAGCACGTGGGAACTGAGACGCACGGCCGGTCGACTGAACCCAGACGCTTCGACTGACCTGCTCGGACGAATTCTCAGCGGTATTAGGTATATAAACGTTCGGTTTGGGTCGTTAAATGTCGATTTTCCCGGAATTCTAGTAGCTTCATAAGGGAAGTCCCAAATGTGCGCACGCATCTATGTTGTGACGAGAATTGGGAAAGCGTCGATTCGCCATTTTGGTTATTGAAACGTATACAGAAGCGTGTGTACGTGCGACGCCGACGACAACAGTTTTCTGGGTATTGGACGATTTAAATGATATTACAATTGGCCTCTGTGTATTATGATTATAATTGTTGTTGTTGATGCCAGGCTAAATTGTCTGCGACTAATGTCTTTTGAAAGAATTACATCAGGACCACGTGCACAGCAGCAGCACAGATATTGCAGTTGAAAGAGAAGGAAAGGGGATAAAATGATGGAAGTCTTGCATCACTTTGTCGTTATGTGTGAAAAGAATAAAATTTTACAATGACTTTAAGCGCGTGAGCACAGTAGTTGTTGCATCTTCGTCTGAATTCTCGCATTAATTTATTGCAAATGAAAAAGGAATCGAACTTCACGACCTTGGCGTTAAAACATGTGACACATTTACTTATGTGATATTAATTATCTAGTCTTTAATTTATCGTTGGAGATTATACCTTACAGCTAATTTGTTGAATAAAATAATGCAGATAAAGATTTTATTTTTATTCTTTCTTGAGAATTATGTGGCAATCAAGTTATTACTATATTTCTTTCTATTTGCCACTTGTTAATAATTTTAAGTAGACAGAGCAGATTACAAGTAAACAAGACTTAAAGCACTTTCTTTGGGCTATGTTATCATATTTGACGTGATTGTAAATTCGTTTACCAACCTCCCCGAAACTTGTCGTCTTATGTATTTATAGCAGGATTTACAGAGTTTGAATATGTAGATACTAATCAGCTCATCTAATTTTAATTAAGATAAATTTATGGTATGAACGTGATAGGTGTATGTTTCTATTATCTTACCAATCATTAAATGTTTAATAATATTACATGGAAAAAATAAAAGAAATATCATACAGTTTCGCAAATTGATTTCATTTAAAAATATACAGTTAATGTACTATTTATAATTTTTTTTGTAAAATAAGTTATTGCAATCGTAAATAATCTATTTTTTTCCAAAAAAAAATAAACATTCTTTAAAAATTAAAAAATTCTTTCTCTCCAAAATATTTAAAAAAATAGTAATAAGTTATTTGGAAATAACTTGATTTGACTGACGCAAAACAGTAGCATATTCCTTATATTTTTTTCTGTACATAAATTATTCTCTAAATGGTTTTAAAAAATCGTGTTGTTGAGATTTTAGTACTACTTTAAAATATTATTTGAAAATATTTTTGACTTAAAATGCCATAATTTAGTCCAGAAAAGTTCTAAATAATCTCCCTAAGAAGAAATGAAACTAGAAAATGCAAATTCTGATTTACTTTTCCATAAACAAAAGAATTTAATTCCTTCCAAAGTTACGTAAAATGACTCAAAATATCATATTATCTATAGATATTGTCAATTTGTCAATTTGAACAAAAAGAAAAAAAAAACTTGTGTTCTCTAGAGTTTAATTATTTTTTTTTCGAAGATTATTTGAAAATTTTCTCAACCAAATTATTCACGTTACGAGTAAAGGAAATTATCAAAGATTTTTTTTAAATAACAGTAAAAATGTCTATAACTTGAATTTGTTTTAAGTTCCAAACTATGCAACGTGGCTTTCTTAATTTTGTCGCATCCAAAAATATAATCTTACCTTTCTTCAGTCAGTCATACTTTCTTATACTAAAAGGTGTTTATAAGATGGCTTGGTTTCTAAATAAAACATATTTTTCCTTTTGCTTTCTAAAAGTTATTATGGACCATACAATAAGTTCATTATGATGTATTATAAGGAAGCGTACAACGATTTTTACGTTCAATTTTTATATTACAAGTGAACAATGATTGTTAATATATGAATACTTGGAATTAATAAATAATACTTTATTAAACATGTATACATCATTTTCAATCACCACCTATTAATCACACCATTGGTGAAAATTTACGACATAAGAAAACGACTAAATAAATCAATGATAAATAATTGCCTGAGGTCACACCAATCACACGACTTTAAATTACAAACTTTCACTTGGCCACATGTCATGCTTTAATATTCTGTCTATTACCAATCTAGCAATGAAAAACGCTATAAACAAAAGGACAAGTGTATGTACAGTTTCTTACAAATATTATTTATCCTTAAGCAATCATATGAATTTATAGGTACATAAATCATTTTTAATACATTTCCCAAAAGACAATATTTCATTTTGATGCACTTAAAATTTTTTCAGAAGTCATCTATCGATTACCTAATGATTTGAGATCACTTGAGGTTGAGATTCAATAAATAGATATGAATAATATTTAAAATCATCTTTTTACTTAATTGCTTGTAATTATGGCAATCTTTTCATCCTATGAATAACTTACATGACTAAGGATATAATTTTGACTAATATTATCTTTTTAATTTTCTTGATAAAACGGATGGTAACATTAAACAATAGCTAGTTTACCTTCAAAAGTATAATTTTGATGTATTTAAAAATAATTAAAGCATCTTCGAACAACGTGGGTAAGAATATTATAGTATGTTGGGCTGCTATATATTGCATTCCGTGTATTAAATACTAACCTTTTATTATTTTATTGATCTCAAAATTGCAAATTTGCTAATACTTATGAACTATAAAAATATGAATATGCCGTTCTATGTACACCAGTATGTATATTTTCAACACTTTTATATAAGGGCCACTTTTATTTTTAGCCCGTCTAAATGTGAAACAAAATAAAAAAATAAATAAAATAAAACTTGAATGATTCTCAGTAGTGTACAAATGCTTCTATACTTATACTAATAATAAATATAAATGTTGCATTTTTTGTAAGCTATAATAGAGGAGTAATAAATGTTTCTTTGAAATATTATGTAAATATTAAATAATACTCTAAAGACCTATACTTGAAGAAAGCTATTAATTGACATAATTGCAGTAAGAAGAATTAATATCTATATGTTTGATTTTGTATAAAATTCTTCTAAAAAAAATATCTTCCGTTATAAAATTAGAAAAGAACGTTGCATCAGAATCTCATCTCCGGAATGATGGTTTTAACAATAAATTAGGTATAATAATTGCTTTGTATTATTTTATATTATTCGTATATACAATAATACAATATAATTAGTATTTAATTGATACCAGACGTATGTATTAAACAATTTATTCTGAATAGCTATTTAAATCTTATCACAATCAGTAATGCATAAATGCAATAATTATTTCAAGTGGAATTACCATTGAAGCCGTTAATGTTTCCTTTTGTCTTTCAGTATTTTTATGTTAGATTGTCCCCCACGATGTTATCCGATTATTCATTTACATTATGCTTAACGGATCTATGTTCAGGATATAACATACGTAGTTCTTATCTTAGGTATACGTAAATTTTTACTAAATATTGCTATAATAAATTAAACGTGTGTTGAACGATTCTGTCATATATAAACATCGGGTGTGAATTCGTGCTTTCTAATGCAGCAATAATGCTGCGGTTGCATGGCCCTATGTATGACAAATCTTTGAGGAAACTAATGTGATCAGTTCGTAAAATACATAATGATCGTCTGACGTTCGATTTAATTGCATGATATTTATATTTTAAGACAAACGCAAAGTCATTTAGCTATTTTTATACTTATCAATAGTTTTCATTAAAATTGAACTTTTTATCCATTATATAATAAATATTTTAACGGTAGGCCTTTGTTCAGACCTATAAGATTACTAAAATAGCATATATGCTTTAATAATTCGAATTTTTATTAATTTCGTTGTAAGTATTAAGTTCCACGTTCATAATGTTAGTGTTATTTTAATAAGTCAGAATAGAAACTATTTTATTCCTAGCGCAATATTATAGTTTCAAGTTTTTCGGGAAGCAAAATAATCTTAGGAGTTTTAAAATTTCAAGTGGTATTGCAATTTCTAGAGCGTTGCACTCAGAAAAATTAAAGATGATTGCGTTTGAAAGTACATTTCATTTCAAAGCAACCAGGTGATACGTAAAACTCAGTTGTAAGTGCCGACTAAGATGGAGAAAAAACCGGTCAATTGGTAGTTTGGTTGCGTACCGACGTAGGAATGTTTTATGGTAAAACATAGTATAAGGTAACCCAAATTATGTTTGTGCACAATAAATTAAAGTATAAATCTTAATATGAGTCAAACTTTTTGAAACGGGACACTAAAATTAACTAGTAGAATTCACATATGTTTTGGTAGATCTTTGAAGATTTATATGTGAAAAACAATGTCATAAAATTTTTTTTTGAAATTCCAATTTTGCAAAAAGTTATAAACAAATGAATTTTTGACCGACTTTTCTTAAAAATTTCCATACTTCCGTAAATATTCATTAAAAATTAACAAAATTTTAATGGTGGGTTCAGAAATAGTAGTAGAATCGAAAAAATATTATTCATATTGAA
>UXGD01004606.1:0-16592 GCA_900474315.1 Torymus auratus | reverse complement strand
TTTTAATTATTCAGCAGTTTTGGATACTTAAACTCAAGAATTCAATCTTGAAAATTCAGACATATTATATTTTGGCGTCTATACTATATAGACCAATCAAATGAATCTATAACAACCATCATTTTTTAAAAAGAGGATAAGCCGCTGCTGTGCCGGTGCGGGCAAAAAAATTTTTTTTTTCCCGCCGGTCTATAAACGATCACTTTCAGCTAGCATAATCGGTCAAAAAAACGCGAAAAACGTGCTTGTGTGACAAAAAATGAATTTAGCCTCGCTTTTTAGGTTCAAAAACACCGAAAATCAATACATGGGTCACAAAACATATGGTGTGCACCTAGGGCTTAGTGGGCGATTTGACCTCGTGTGTTTGCAGTACGAGTCGTAGTGAGCTAGCACGAGACGAAGGCGAGTGCATTTTGCAAACCGAAGACGAGTCAAAAATGGGACGAGTCAAACCACACTCGATCTAAAATGACCCACTTTATGCCCAAGGTACACAATATGCTATTATTGGTATGAATAATTATTAACTTTTTAATACAGTTAAATTAATTACAGACCTATTTAATTGCATCGCATCGCATTGTTTATCCGACTAAATCAATTACATCACTCCCTTCCAAGCCTATCAAAACATCTAATTTAATATTCATCTCCAAAATTTTTCACCATCTCATTCACTTTTCCTCGAGAACATCTTAATTAAACCACAATCTCCGTTCTCCGATAACTTCTGGACTTGCGCTTATCACCTACTTACGTGCACCTCATTGCGCAACTGCGAGCGTCACCGGTAAAAGAAATGAAGCGAGTTTCGACGCTTTCCGCGTAAAACTGGGCACCACCAGCACTGCACCAGCAGCTCGCATGTGCCACTTGCACACACCCGTGCCGACTATCTGACCGGTCGATCTTCATCTATGTACGTATGTGTGCGTTTACAAAGTTGGGAAACTCCCTCGCTCGGAGGGGCACTAAAGCGTCGAAAAATCGTAAATTTGACTGCGCGTGGGAAAGGCGGCGAGCAACTTACCGATAGCATCATCGTATATATGTGTACATATGCGTGTGGTATACGAGAGAGTTGCGCGGTGGTTTGTTGTCTCGCGGTCTACAGGACCGGCCTTTTTCCGCAAAGGGAAATTACGGTTGCCGTTCGCGGGATACTTCGTGTGTATACGTGAGTGGGGTGTGTGTGTGTGTATATATTTGCATTAGCCGCGTATTGGACTAGGCGTCGTAAGTAAATTTTCCTGCAACTTGCTATATGGGAACGTCGATTTAGCAGTAAAGTTGTTAACGATAAATTATAGAAGCAATAATTTTGCAACGTTGCCTAAGGTAATAAGTATGAAATTATGATGGCAAATTAAAAAGAAAATTTTTTCACAGCGTTTGTTTCTCCATTCGACTTTCATCACCCCGAAGAATAATTAAGTTCTCCTTCTTAATAATCCCTCCTCGACTTTCCATTATTCTTCGAGTCCTTTGTTATTGCAACAAAATAACGAAATATATAAGCCCATTGTCCCTCTTTTCCTACCCCACCTTCTAAATGCCGTTTTCATTCTGACGAATATAAAGATTGCGAATCGGGCTAGAAGCGCCACGGCTGTGCTCGTAAAACGCGAATAAAAACGCAAAGGGGAAGTGCAACTATTGTGAGGCGGAATGTTAGTTTCATGACTGCTTTAATTGCGTTCGAATAGGAGGTAAAAACATAAAGCTGGCGCGCGCACGCGCCATGCAGACGGAGGGAGAGAGAGATAGAGAGGAATTAATTTTCTGCTAGGAAAAATACGAGCGAATTTTCGTTTTCTTTTTTTCCTTCTCCCTCGGTAAACAGAGTGAACAGAAAAGATAAGCGCTCACGTCGTATTATACTTGCTTGGAGTGTTCAAAATTGAATTTGCATTGTTTGCTCTTTATAATCTGTTGGGATTTTAGTTTCATAATATGTGTACGTAATCCGCGAGAAGTCTGTTTAAAAGAAAGTGCAGGTAGTATTGTTTAATGAATCCGTCTTACGCATGAATATGGAGGAAAATACGAAGTTACTCGTAAGATAATTTCTTTGAAAAATGCTTGAATTCATTTTTCGAACAATGCGCTTATATAATAATTATCCTTGAATTTTAATGGACTGCTGGCCCGTACCTTTTCAATTCGATTTCAGAAATGAATATTCCGGTGATTAAGACGAAGACGTTATGGAGCGTTTAATGGCCAAAACTGGTCAAATCCCTCCCACTCTCTCTCTCGGTGCCAAGTGCAGGGCAACTTGAACAGTTCGCCATGACAATGACTCAATTAATGGATGTATTGTAGTGCGTGAATTTAGCGCACAGGGGGAGTCCCAAGTTAAGGATAGCTGTTTGTATTCGTAAAATATAGCCTGCCGTACGTGCATACAAATTCTTTTAAAGTGAAAGTATGTAATACAAAAGATAAATATCACAAGATAATGTTTCAAATATACATAGTATACTTATTAACATATATAATCGTATATAATCTCTGTCCGTTTATGATTTTCTGATTGTTTTATATAAATACAATTATCACCAACGCATAGCTTCATTTAATTTTTATTAACTGTAACGGCGAGATTAAAAGCTTACGGATGCACGAGGAAAATATAAGTATTATTAAAAGATAATCAGATATCTGATAATGTAATTTCCTCCTATCCCCATTAATGTAAATAAGCGTTACTCGAGAGGAAAAAATTCATTTTAATTAACTTTTAGTTATAAGTATAGAAAGTCTTCATACACTGGACCCTATTCCACAAAAATCTCGTATTACTCGAGCACAGCCGTACTCGAATAAAAGTTCGTAAACGAGGAAGACGTCTCGCGTACAAAAGCTTTTTCTCTTACACCACTGTTTTCAAAAAGCCACACGACTGTTGGAAAAATAAAATTCCTTCACAGTCTTCGCTCTCTTTGAACAAAAATTCCTTTCACGCATTGCAACTAATAACAAAACTTCTCTGCGCTTCTGCTACCTACGCATCCACGCACAGCTCTCGCCGAAGAATCCGTAATTAAACGAAAGCAAGGAAACAATCGTGAAAAATACAGGTTATCTCCCTCTCTTTTTCTGTCAGTGGAAACTTTGAAAGCAGCTGCCGCTGCAGTTGAACAATAGTTCATTAGCACGGCGAACGGGCAGGAGAAAGAAAGGACAACACACGATCGGTATTTTGTCCGGACTCGCATATATACATATACATCATACGCGTACCTACGCGTGCAGACGCAGAACGCATAATAATCGAGATCGATCGGGGAGGTCTGTTATTTCAAGCGACCTGGCGCGAGGAAAAGCCTGCGGCGGTGATAATGGCGATACCTACTTCGGATAGACCGTCTATGAACATGTTTACGCGCACGATTAATTGAGAGGAGTGCTGCGCGCGTTTGTATTTTGTAAAGCGACAAAAAAAAGATATAACGGTAGTGGATGTTATATGCGGACGAGTGAATGTTTGATCCTGTGCAAAGGGTTTGCTTTCTGTTATTGACAGTGATTGTGCGCAGTTTTAAAAAGAGGGATGACGAAGCAGGTTTTGTTTTTCCCTTTTAAACGATTGTATGCATACGAAATTTAATCAAGAGACGACGGTAAAAATAGAAATCTTATTCTGCTCGATTCAATTATTTATTTATTGTAAAAACAATATTTTTTTTTTAAGGAAATTCGTAATTTGTTTAAAGTTTATTGCGGCCCTTCCACACGAGGAAAAATTTATTTGTAAACGTTACTATATTTTTATAAGAAAATTTATTATTTTCATAGTAGCGATGAGACTCACTCGGCATGTGCGAGTTTGACTTTTTAACTAGTAATTTTTAAGATATTCGTACTTTTTAACTTTAACTTACTACTTTTTAAATTTTACTTTTTCAATGATAAATTTTATGATTTTTGTATCAAACTTTACTTTTTGAAATGTAAAATTGTAATTTTTATGACTTGAAATGAAATATCACAGTATTAGTCAATTTGCTACAAAAATAATGATAATTATTAATTCACTAATTAAAATTTACGATAGGAAAATTGTAAAATTAATATTTAAAAAAGTAGAAAATTCACAGGACGCTTGTGTCCCAGCGCTACTGTGAAAATAGTAAATTTTCTTATAAAAAAAGTAAAGTTCACACACATAAATATTTCTCCGTGTATTTTTGTACTATTCATTTTAACAATCGAAAACCTTCAATTTCCATTAACTCAAATACCCATTGAAATTTTCGAAAAGCATTGTACGCACAACAAACATCGCTTCGTCGACAGTATTTTAGAGAAAAATTTTCTCGGATTTGCGCGGCGAGAGAAGGTCGCAGGGGGTCGTAAAGCTCCATAGGTTTGCCATTCGTTTACAAATGGGGGAGGAAAGGATAATACGAAAAATCCGGCAATCCCACCGAAAAGATTTATGTGCGAAGCTTCCCAAGATTGTAAAGCGAAACGCGAAAGAGGAAGACGTATGTGTCGAAAGGGAAAGAAGGAGGAAAGCGGTTAAAAGTCGGCGCGTACACGTTCGACCGAGAGGGTGGAAAATGGAGAGGACGGAACCGAGTCGCCGGGAAAAAAAATAAATCGCTATTTAAATCGCGAAAATCCTTGGTAAATAAGGAATCAAGAGGTATTCTTGTCAATCGCTCCACAAGCTTTACGCGAGGTATATATATGTAAAGGTGTATAAAATGGAAATGTTATTTATTGATTTGAAAATTGAAAGTTTGTCCTCTTTTATTGAAAGTTTATTACAACGGGGTAACAATAAAGCGTTATTTCTAATTTAAATTTTCAATAAACTTTTCCCATTATGGCAATGAAAGAAACATATATGCATTCAAAGTGCTAGAAACTAGATAGCAGCGGAGAGATATAGTTTTACGCAGCTCTTATCCTTATAAGAGCTTTCTGAAGATAAGTGCCAGCAGTTGCTGCAGAAGTGAGATGAATCTTATCTTAAGGGCTGCTCGCTAGTTCAAATAACTCGAGCTGACTGCCTTGCGCCAGAAATTTTTTCAATAGACTTTCACCTAACTTCTCTTTTTTATCTTATTATTATAGTAAGCCAATGATCGTCTCGTCTACAAAAACATTTCCTTATAAATTTTATAAGTTCTCTATTTTTAATCAGATATTATTTCGATCTGCCTTGAACTCAATAAAAATGTATAGCGTCTTTGAATTTTTAAAACTTCAGACTCCAATTTTCCTATATCAAAAAATCAATACGCCTCATTTTTGAAATACAGCAATACTCTGTATTCGCCTCTTCCATTATAAATCAAGCGCCCGACGTTACTATACTTTTCAAAATGTACGAATAGAAATGGGGTCGCTATCGATAAACTAAATGCGTTCAACAATTTCTGATTACTGCCCGACTAATTCAACCCGTACTATATACCCACAGAGCTGCATAAAAAGTCGCGATAAGGCCGGTCGTTGCATTTAATTAATAAGATAAGCGCTCGAAACTAACTCAGAGGAGCGCGCGCGCAGTCCAACGAACTGCAGCTAGAACAAAAAAAACAAAAAACAATAGAAAGTGGCGGGTCATACCTCGCGAGTCTGAGGTAGGGAGTCCGTCTGGCTTAATTGTCGCGAAGCGTGTTGAAGTGGCAATTTTCGCAAATGAAATGCAATTAGATGGAGAAACGCTGGCGATAACGAGTTCCCGGGGCGGCTGCAAAAAGGGTAGCGCACGCTCGCCAAGTTTCTTAAGGCGTCCAGCGAGTAAGCATTGTGTTTTCCTTAAAATGTAGTCGGGGGAAAGTTTTATCATAGCCCCCGCCCCCACACTCTATCTCGGTTGCCGTGTGTTTATTATTCCGAGAATACTGCGTGTACTTCACTTTGCGGAGTTTACGTAAAGGAAATAGACCTGAGAGGCATTCTCCCGCGCGAATTAAATGTATGTATAAAATTCTATAATTCATGCTTTTGGTTATTATATCACTTGATCCGATGAACGACAGATTACAACAATACGAGTCACATACTTAACAAAGTGTTGACGCGTGATGAAAGAAGTATATCAATCAGTACGTTTCAAGTATCCTACGTGCGCACAACAACCGTGTATTGATTGTCCTTCTTGACCTAGCTTTTATCTATTGTACCGAGTCGTTTGCATACGAGAAGATGCGAGAGAAACCCACGCATGCACGTGCGCAAGCCATCTGATAAAAATGGCCTGTTTTGTGACCGATCCGCCGTCTGTAGATAATGGCGACTTAGGTGAAACGCTATACAAATTTACGCCACTGAGCTGTTGTGACGGATGGGATTTAATGGCGTTGGATTTTTGAAATTGAAAGCAATTTGGGATAATTTTAATGTGGAAGCTGTTGGGATTATTATAAAAGCATGAAACACTTGAAGTAGGTATAAAAGTAAAGGAAACGTATGTGTGAGCATGTAAAGGATGCATGGTTCAAGGTTTTATAACAAAAAAAAGCAAAATCACCGGAGTTTTTTCATAAAAATCAATGATAAATATGGCACAAAGTGAAGGACGAAAGCTATTTTCTGTTACTTTGTAAGTGTGCTCTGTAACTACTGCTACGTAAATATACTGTTACTTACTGTAGCATCACACATGCTTTGCCAATATCTATATGCTATCAACAGCTATATTATTCATATTGACATTTTTACATTATTGAATTAATTTTGTTTTTCTAAAACCTAATTTCAATACTGTTGCGGATCGATATCCGTACATCAATCAGCAGAATTAAGGCGAGCGGTGGCGGCTATGGCTATACTTGGTATATAGAGTGTCTGACGTGCGAATCGACGATCCTGGTTCAACCCCGAGTTCGTAACTTTTTGTTATTAAAAGTTGAGATAGCTCACTCGCAACAATATATACGCATGTCAAAGAAAATTTATATTTTGGAAGCAAATAGAAGCCACAACGCGAGCCTATAGACATACTATAAACCAATCAATAACTCAACTAATATATCATTGTACCCGCACCAATCTTACAACAACATCCATCCAATCATTGTTTCTTCTCTTAAAAACCGCCGCACGATATACACAACTCCAATCCTCGCGGAACGCAAACACAACCGCGCGCTAAAGCAGGCTACAGAGACCATTTGCCACCGCCCGTGCTTGCACCCTATATAGCTCAATATTGCAAAGCGAAGCGCGAACATTCTCTCGCGACAAAAACGCGCCGTCCCCTTTTATTATAACTCGTGGAGGAGAACGACGTGCAGCTGCGCAAACCGCACCGCGACCACGCGACCTCGTTTGTGTTCTATCGGAATTTTCAAAACCGCCATCCTGCACTTAGTCCACAAAGTGAGAGAGAGTCTGATGTCGCGCGTATTTCGATGGCAAAGTTTGCGCCGATTGTAATGAGTTTTCGAGAATGGATGTGGTAAGGTATGGTTTTTGGGGGCAATTGGGTTTTATGGGGACGGTTGTAGTTTTGAGTATTTTGGGGCGACGTAGTCAAGGGTGAGCTGATTTTTAGTAAGGTATAACGTACTTTTACAGGTAGCTATGCTGTAATGAATAAATAATGGAAAATAAATGTTAATATGGGAATGGTATCGCATTCGCATTTGATCGATGTCTGTGAATAAGTGAGGCCATTTACATGTGATTAGAATTACATTAATTTTTTATTGATTTCTTTAATGTGAATTTTTAAGGAGATCGTAAATTCTTATTAAGCTGAATTATGCGGCGTTTGTATTTGGCTAAGCTGAATTATTTATATCAGTATAGTAAATAAAAAAATATATTCTGATGTATTCAAAATACTTGAACGTGTAAATGATATCCTGGCGATAGAACCAAACGCTTGAGTATACTTTAAGTCAATTTTTTATAGAATTTTTATCAAACTTGAAATATTTTCGCGCGAGCCATGAATCGCCTACTTCTTCACACTTTGTCAACCTCGAAAAACTGCTTACTATCCGTCTCCCATAAAAATAGTCCTCCCGTAAGCATACTTAAGTTTTTATGACCCACTTACTATGTCATGGCTAATACTTTATTATATGTACCGTCGTTGTAAAGGTATTAGTTTCACTAAAAAAAAACGAAAAACTTGTTTTCTTATAATAGCAAAAAATGAACCTTTTAAGGTAGCCAACAAACGCAGCGGCCCAGTATATAAACGAAGCTACTTCCTCCACAATTATCCTCGTGCTGAATAATCACATCGGTAAAAAAGAAATTGTCTCTTTGTCTCTGATAGATACACCATCCGCTAGTAACCAAAAATCTAAAACATATAGATTACGTTTACTTGCTACATCGTCCTTTGCTGTTAATATACCCAATGTCCTGAGACAATTAATATTATATTTTTGTTTTTATTGCTATAACTTTACGTTTATTCTAGTGAATAATAACAAAAAAAAGTATTTGAAATGAATTTGTCCGGAATTCTCAGTATTTTTCCATCCACATGAATGTATGGAATTTCATACGAGACCATTGTTTATGTAAAGAATGTGAATGATTGACTTGAATAAATAACTTTGGCTTAATATTTATCGACCGGGACATTTTCAAATATTATTAATCCAAAATGAAAACAATTGGTTATCTACTTAGAATGAAAAACTAAAACTTTATATAGCAAAAGATATCATGCTCTAACGCGTTCGCTATAGCGAAAGAGAAAAGATTTTTAACCTCTCTTTAAAGTTTACGTTATCAAGTGAAATCTTTGAACTATCGTTCCAACAATTCATATCTATCCTAATACGAAACCTTCACACTTACAACAATACACCAACTGAAACCGAACCATCGCAAAATAATAGCCACCATCATTCTTTCCCTCACCTCTTTCCATCCACTTACCACAATGTCTCAATCTTCCGATCGGCGGAAGAAACTTGCGCGCTTGCTTTATCTCACAGTGCGTGTTGAACGCGACATGTAGGTATGTATATACATATAGGTACAATACATTATACGTGGGTGCGTGATGCGCTACGAAACGCCGATCGTAAAATGCCCTGGCTTATCGCGATGGATCGCAAGAGAAAGGGTTTCCATAAAGTCCGCGATGACGGACGCAAGAGTCGATACGGGAACCGAGAGGTATGCGAATGTGCGAGTGTGGACGTATGCATGAGGTGAGAGTTTGCGCGATGGATCGGTTTGTATATGGGTGGCTGAGAATGACATATTGTTTGTGGATTGATTGTATGGCGTGGTGGAATAGCGTGTAGTTAAAGTTATATGGGGTAGGATAGGTTAAGCAAAGTCTGATGATAGTTTCAAGCATAGTTATACAGGCATTTCTTTCATCGACAAATTCAGAAGTGCCAAGTGTTTTTGGTTTTGATCGCAATCAAATCCAAAAGTAAAAAATGTTCTAGGACTTAAATTCCGGAAACGCAAAGTTTTTTTGGACTTGATTGCGATCAAAGACAGGCTTAAAATACGTTATCGTATGAGTCGTTGACGATTTTCAATGTATTTCCAAAATTTAAGCTCGCATTCTCTGATTCTATTTTACTTTTTGAAAGTTTACGTAGGATTTTTCTTCATTTTGTTTGCGTAAGACTTAACGCTTAATGAAGGGATGTTGAAAAAAAAAATTATTGCCAGCAAAACTGTATCATAAAAACTCTTATTTTTTTGTTTAAGAAATAACGAAAATAAAAAAACTACCAGGCAGGGCTGCAAATTTTGTACTTCTTGTATCCAGAAGTCCAAAACAGACCAAAAGTACAAAGTGTTCTCGGACTTGATAGCTATCAAGTTCAAACACACTGCACTTCCGGACTTAATTGTGATCAAGTCCAAAAATACGAAGTGCAGAGGGTTTTCGAACTTGTTGGGGATTTGAGAGTCTTAAGGACTCAAGTACTCGTCACCGCGGTTTAAAGTAAACGGTCTGATACCTGTTTCAAGTTTGGCTACTGAGGTAATTCCAGGGTTTCCATTACTTACTTGCGTATTAAAGACTGCTAAAATACCAGAATCTCTCCCTTGTACTTTTCATCACACTTTATGAAACTCGTACTTGATTGTAGAAAAAGATATGAAAATCTCGAAATAAGTTTCTTTCGGGAATCAGACTAGTCTGTCAGTTTTCAAACTATACCTTATCCATTATTATTGTATCAAAAATCATATAACCGAAGTAAGGTATAATAATCTAAAATTACTATCATACATCATTGCAGTTACTTTAAACTAATGTATACTCATAAATAGCTCACTTTTTTAAAATACTGCTTAATCCCCTGATAAATTAAGACCCCGTACACTCATTCGTCATGCTCGAGCGTACAGTGAATCACTCGGAAACACACATATATACACACGCAGAAACGCAAGTGTAACGCAGTTGCATAAGCACGCGCGCGACAGTTACCTGATAGATTGCTATTTAATAAACTATCCGCGTGCGCACATCCGCGCGCTCGCTAATGTCCGACCCCCTGGCAGGTGTACAAATTGCAGTTTAATCCGAACGGCAATATGCAGTGGCCCGCGCTTGTGGTGAGCTACTTGGGTCAATATTTCCCTTCAATTTATTTCTCTCTCTCTCTCTAAAAAAAAAATTACCTCTAAATTTACTACTCGGATTATCCTACTTTATGAACCTCATCACCCTCAACCCCTATATTTACGAATAAATTTCACTCGTCAACAACCACTTTCCGCTTTTGCACCTGCGAACAAACGCGCGTGAATTTCCAGCGACCAATTTCCGGACTGATTCTCTCCTGGTTCCATGCAATGCTCTTCGAGCCGAGTGCTGTACGGATTGTACCTATAGTTTCGAGCCAACTGACGCAACGCAAAAGCGCCTTTGGCGTACGTACGCAAACGCTCCAGCCACCGCCTCGTTTCAGATTCAGGCGCGTAACTAAGTAAGCACTTACGCCCGGTGGGATAATGCGCCTGTACGCTCGGATTACGAAGCGATGACGCGATGAATTTTTCAGTGCGTCGGAATTACGCGTGGGAGCATCGACGCAGATATATAGGTGTAATAATTTGATGGCCGCGTGTGTGCGCTGGTGGAGTTAGAGGTTGTTTAGGTTCTTTGGGTTGCATATAATAATTGTGGAGGTTTGATTCGAGATAGCTGATTTTGACAAGTTTGATAATGATTTTTGGTCTATAATTGGAATGTATTTGGTATCAAATGTTTATTGTTATATTATATATAATAGTTTGGTCAATATTGTTATCAATGCAAATAGCTATACTCTATCGGAATCAACGAAGCGATATTGCGTAAATAATTCAAATACAGTGTTATACTGGAACTAGAATGGATTAATATACTATAGCAATACTATTGCAACGTTGGCTAATAAATCTATTACTAATCTCCAACCGGATAATAATAATCACGTCATGTAGCTTTAAATTAATATCTATTATACACAAAACTATATTCAATGCACGTTTTACACACATGCATCCATACGCATTTGAAATAACCCTTATTGGCGACTTTTTATCAAAATATACACATTCGATTGCCAGGCCACAATGCAAAACTCCAGCACGACCTATAGCCTCGTTATTCATATTTCACGAATCGTGCGTATACAAAAGAAAAATCGGAAAGTCACGCTTCCGCGTGGCACACATATAGGTACACACTTCCAGCTTCAAAAGATAAATGCGATCGACGCTCGCGCGCTCGAGAGTCCATATACGCAAATTCCGTAGCATTCTCAAGGACTATTACTATTGCCGCGGCTGGCGTCGCCGCTCCCTTTGGTATAATGTCCTACTTCTGAAGGAAGTGCAGCGTCACGCGGCGCCGCGAAAATCTTTGCAATATTCTATAAAGGAAATTCCCTGCAAGAAAGCACCTAACCTACCTACTTTGCCACGAGGACTGTACTACGGCAAGGAGTAGGCGTCGGACTTTGCCCGTCACCGGGCGAACTCGCGGATATCGGCTTTTGTATAAAGAGATTGCGCTGAGCAAGGCAAGTTAGTTTTCCTCTGGCTATTAATAGTTTTCGGGGGCAGCCGCTGGAAATATTTGAGGATTCAAAGTAGACGTGATGGTTTTTGGTGTATGCGGGAAGAGAAAGGGGGTTAGGATATTAAAGTGGTTGGGATGATTAAATGTGCTGAGGGATTGAGGTGAGGCGATGGATGGGTCAGGGTGGTTTTGGATTTTTTGATACTTTTGTATATTCTGCATCTGCGACTAATTGGCCTTGGCAGCTTTGACATTCAAAAGCCTTCTTTGAAACTTTCTGTACACATTTATGCCGATGAAAATTGTGTTTAGTTGTGGTGATTATTGAGCCTCTGAAATAAAATTCTTCTGCAGCAAAAGAGTTTTTAACCACTTCTATAAAGTCTTCGATAGAATTAGACAAATTTGGAGAATACGTAATTTCTCCCTAAAACACTCGGCCGCCTCTTGTCTCTTAGCTATCAACTACTTTGCCATCAGATTAAACCTCCCCAACAAACAGCAGCCTTCCATTATCTCATAAAAAAAAATCAAAGCTAATTACCTCGTGCTGAACACAAAGTAGACGTTTATACCCTTCATCCCTTTCTCCTCTCAACCTCTTCCATCACAATGCACCGCCGCTTCATCATTCTCTTCCTTACTGCAGTCTTCCTTTTCAAACCCACTCCTCCATTATTGTGCAGCCACGCGCTCGGCCAGGCAATATCATCAAAAGGCCAGACAGATTTTTCCCGTAACAATAAACTATATATACACACACCCTCGTGCAAAGCGAATTAACGCGCGAGAAGTGGTAAGTTTGATAAGACGTAGGCGGTGGTAGTAGTGAAGAGAGAGAGAAAGAGAGAGAGAGAGAGAGAGAGAGAGAGACGGAGAGAGAGAAAACTTACCAGGTGGCATAGTGAAGTTGCCGGCGAATCTCCTGAGGCACTCCAGTTCAAGCTCGTGCTTCAGCAGCCGCAGCTCGTCCTCCTGCATCGTGCTGCCTGCCATCGTCGTGTTTCCGGGCATCTAATGGACACAGAAAGAGATATACAGAGAGTTAATGCTACAGGCCAAGAATCGCTCGTACGAATGGGTGTTTTTTAGATGAAGTGTTTGCGTAGGTGTGATTTATGTAATCAAGGGGAAATATTGGATTAAAATTATTATGTAGAATTTTTAATTTCGAGGAAAAATATTATAAATAGTTTTTTTTATTATTACTTTGCGAAGATAAATTATTATGATTCAAATCTTGCAATCAAAGAGGTATTATAAAATACTGATAGTGTATCAGTCGGACATGTATTGTTCTCGAAATATTCTATCATGCGAACCGGGACTTAATTTAAAATCGATTGTGAATATCATTTTACCTATCCCATCAATTTTTCCGTACTTTACTCTATAAATCTTATATAGTACTCACTCTTTAATAATATTATTAAGATTTGATTTGCATATTGCAACAGTATTGTTTTAATATTGATACAATATTTTTAAACATTGTAACAATACTAGAACAAGATGATCACAATAATCTTGTTAAATAATGTCACAATATTGAGTAATGATCGAGTACTGTTATGGGAAACGTCTAATAAAAATTCAATTTCACTATTTTAAATAGTCAACATCATTGACTACATTACATTTAGGTAATAGAAAATAATTTAACAGTGTCTGCAAGAATTAGAAATTCTAATTTAGAATGTAGTAAAAAGTATAAAGTAGGACATTAGGTAGGAATCGCTTATTTCTTTCTCATATGCGAAACAATTTTATTCACGATTTCCAACCATTTTATAGTAATCTTGCCGAAATAGCTCCAAAATGTCCGGAAATTTTGCGTTTAGAAAAAATTTTATTACAAATCATAGAAAAATGATTCCTTCCCATTACTAACGATAAATTATTAAAAATCCATAACTAATAAAATAAATAAATAAGTAAATATACAACACCTTTATTTACCAAATGATCTTATTTGAAACGTTATCTTTTTCATTCCTACAAATTTCTGTCCAAACATATGTAAATATACAAACACCAGGTAAATCTCTCTTTATGCAACGATCGGATTACCATCTCCGTAACAGCGTCTATTAAAAAACATCCGAATAATCTCATCGAACCCCGGGGATATTAAAATCGAATCCACAGATCTCGGGAAAAGCGGCGACTATACCAAATCCCCGCACCTCAAACATTTATGCTTCCGCGTTCTTCTCTCTCACTCTGCAAACGCAACTTTCGCGCGCGCCTAAGCGCTATACATATGTAGTACTATACGCAACCGCGGGAAAATCAATTTGCACGCGGAGATTGGTCGCTCTCTGTGCGAACATAAATAAATTTCTCGGAATGCAAAGTCCGGGCGAGAAAAAGTCTTTTGTGCGGCTTTGCATAATGGAAAAAACAGCTTTTGTGGAAAAGTTGTTGGACCCCCGTAAACAAAACAAAAGGGGCTCGCGCGTGCGCACACAATTTAGGCCTGAGTTGCTGGCTGCTGCTGCTATACTATGTGGGGTGGGCGTTATTAAATTTACGGGAGAGAAGCGGGTTGAAAAGTTAGATGGCTGGCGAGGAATTAATTGTTGACGAGCTCATATATAGGAGTTGCTTTATTAATTCGGAGGTTGATGGATTGGTGTTGGCTTGGTTTGTGGTTATGAAAAATTATCACCGAGGTTTGGTCAAGTTTTTAACAAGAGATTATAAATTTTAATAAACTTGAATAGTTATTTATTAATTTGCTTTGTTTGTTTTGTGTCTTGCGTGGCATTTATTCTATTTATTTTCATAGTACTTTAAAATTTTCCCAAATGATTTGCTATTTTATTGACACACGTTCCAGTCAATATTTAAAGAGTAAACATGAAACTTAATCAAAATATAAAGTTAATGAATAATAAATTACTTCATAAAAATAAATATTATAAATGGCACGCTAGACGCAAAACGAACAAAACAAATTCATTAATATTATTGATGGCAAACAAAATATGTTTCCAAACTTCACAAAAAATGAGTCATGAACATTTGAGCACTGAACCACATCAGTAAATAATTAAGATTTCGAAATATCGATAATAATAACGTAAACTTCTGAAAGCTTGCATGTCTCATCGATTTTTTCCCTCCACCAGAGCAGTCGCTTCGACAAAGCATTCTTGAAATAAATGAGGAAATGACTGAGAATGTGCGCGCGTGCCGGTATCATAAATCTACGAAGAATTTGACAGCGTCGTTTATCCCATTAGACCGGTTGCCAAGTTGTTCGCGTTTTCCCGAAAACGCACGGAAGTCCTTGAGGCGATGATGATATGCAAAAATTCGTATTTTTACGCGTGGAGGAGGAAGAGAGAGAGTTAAGAAGTCGTCATAACTGCTGGATGATTTACGAGGAGCATTAAAATAATCTGTTTACAGGGTGAAGAGCGAAATTGAGATTGGGGTTATTGTATTTTTAGTATAAAGTTGTAGCAGCGAAGTATAAAATTTAGTTTATTAAAGCGATAACTATTTAAGCGCAAATTACAATAAATTTATCTAATTATCGCGAAGTTTAAAATAATATTCTCAAAGTTCACTTAACGAAATGAGCATTACATTTGCACTTGAGTAAGTAGATAAGTGCTAAGTTTGGTGAGACAGTGTCGTAATGTGTTTGATAAATATATCCTCAACTTAGATTCAGTTTGCTTAACTTTTCCATTTGTCTTAGTAGGTTTCAATTTACAACTTTAGTTTTAAAAATTTTTATAAAAATAGTATTGATTTCTGAGAAATCGTTACTTAAAATATCGTTGAAAAGGGTAAAAATAGAGAAAAATTATTAGTTTGAGAAGAAATAAAAGAAATACCGAACATTAATGTCCTTCAAAACCCCATTGTAATGGAGGGTCTGTGACTTTCTCGCAAAAAGAGTTTAGCAAAACAACGTATAGAACACTCTATTCATCCTAACATACACCGAGAAAAAGCGACACTATGTTACGTTCGTATACCTTCTTCTCGTTTTTCCTAAATCCTAACATTATCAAGCAATTTCTTCAGTTTTTTTACGACTTTCTTATAAGAGTAATTGTTTTGCTTTCTCAAAGAGAAAGCTTAGTAAAGGTGAAATTTTTCGACCCCTAGATTTCGATGATTTTCGACATTTCTGAGCACCCTGAGTCGAAATATGCGTTTTCTAAAAAATGTCTGTGTGTGTGGGTGGGTGGGTAGGTGTGTGTGTGTGTATTATGAATTTGTCCGCAGTATGTCTCGAAACTGGACAGAGGTATCAAGTTTATCTTTGGCAGATATCTAAAGTTCGTTTTCAAGTTGTGCAAGCTCGATTATATAGTTGATTGGATAATATTAAGTCGGTTAAAAAAAAAGGAAAAATCCAAATTTTTTTTTTCGTTGCCGGGTTTGGATATCGGTCGGATCTAAGCACATTTTCTTGAAGGACTTAAAATTACCTATCTATCCATATTTTTGTCGGCCCGATCGGACAATATTAAGCCGGTTAAAAAGAAAAATCTGGAAAAATCGAAAATATATTTTTACGGCGTTGGGTTTACATGTCGGTCAAAACTAGTCACGTTTTCTTAAAGGACTTGAAATTACCTATCTATCC
>UXGD01004605.1:0-16592 GCA_900474315.1 Torymus auratus | reverse complement strand
TACCAACAGCAGAACATACTACCTTCTTATTTAGTGAAAATATTCCTGATGAACCTAATCATCTGGATTATTATGGTACTCACTTCACAAACTCATGATTTAAGCATTTTGTTTTACTGCTTGATGATGTACATATCCATATACGTAATCGACTGTGTGTTAATGCAATACATCGTGATGCTGAAACTTCTGCATCACATGTTCAAGGTTGTCAACGAGAACTTGACAAATTTCTCTAAAACGTCGAAGTGGAACCTGTATAGCGCACCTAGACTTGACAGGTTGTTGCGTTTGCGCAGATTGTACATATTGTTAAGTGATTTGGCCCATGATTTATCGGATTTTTATTCAGGACCGATGCTGTTATACGTGGGTGATACGTTCATGGCAGTGACAAACATTGCTTATTACATCGTGAAGCCTATGGTGCTTGGGAATAAGTCACCATTTCCGTTGCTGATGCTCGTCCACATCATGTCCTATGGAATACTTTACACAGTGATGCTATTTGTACTCACGAAGTGTGTAAGTACTACGGTTGCTGAGGTAAATTTTCATTGGTATTGTATAGATTTTGATGAGATCAATATCTTTATAAGAATAAATATCCTAAATATTTTATAAAAAAAAGTAGCAAGATCTACGAACCTCTAAAAGAGAAAATAAATCTGTCAATTACTTCGCATTTTCCATGATTTAATCCATATGAATTTCCAAAAGCTCCTGTATTCACTTTATAGATGTTTAAAAGTAAATAGCGATTATTGATTCGTCATATGGATTTGTAATTAGATTTTCAGAAATTAAAAAGAATAATTTTGACAATATATTTGATTGCTTGAGAATGTTTTTAAAACATATTGTAATTACGAATTTTGGCATCGGTTTACACCCATTTAAAGATTTGTTACAATTGAATTTAGAGTCAGAGAACTGGTACGATTGTTAATGCTTGCCTCGAGAGCTGCTTGAATAATTCAGAAAATCTGGAAATTCGAGAGAGGGTAGTAAGAATTTATAGTACTGTTTTTATTATTTTGTTATTATTATTTTTTTTTAATTATAATAATTATTCAATTTTCCAGTTACACCTATTTTCAAACTACTTACTACATATAAAAATCAAGTTTTCTGTGTACGACCTCTTTTCATTGAACGAATCGCTATTAATATCGGTACGTACAGAATTACAACAGCCAATTCCTAGTATGATTGAATATATTATATATTTTAATATGAATATATTTATGTGTTTTTTCATTACATTCAGATAACTGGTTCAATTACGACGTATTTAGTGATATTTCTACAGTTTCAGCAGTAATACTACACGATACATAAAAATACTTTTAATATATATAATTTTTACACTTATTAACAGCGATGATAATTATCGTTAAACACTATATATTTATAAATACCTAAAGCAAACAAAACGGCTAAGTATTCAACAGTAAAATTCTTAATATTATTTAAAAACTATACGTACCTTCAAAACTACCTATAACCGACCTAAATTTTTGTATGCCAAAGAAAGATAATCAAATCTCGTTTCCCATCAATTAATTTTTATTTTTTGGCACTTTATTTAGTTTTCTGGGTTAAATTTGTATAGATCTAATCTGGGCAGAATTTACTTTGAAAGAATTTTTGAAAAACTACACTAAAATTATTATATCTCGGCTATTACAGAGCGTTAGACTGTACGACTGTAACTTTCTTCATCTTTCGACAAATTATATAGCAAATTTACTTCAAAATAAGTAGTGCTTATAATATTTTGTACGTTAAAGTATTTTTTAAACATTTTTAATAGCCAATTTAAACATCGAAAGCTATAATATTATTATCTACTCTTAATCAACTTTTAGGGCGAAAGCGGTTAATTGACATCTAGTTTTTGATTTATCATTTTATTTTAGCTGATGGCAATGAGATATACATATAACTCGAACTATTTAATTAGAAAATGAGTAATTGCTTGTAAAAGCTTATTTCATTATTGCGAGATAATATTTTGATCGGCATGTGACGAGGCATATTACTTCATGTGACTTCATGTAGCACCGAATCAATGCACGAACCTCAATACAGTTTTATCATAGTTAAATGAAATAATAATGCATTGCTGTGGTTTGTTTATATTTAAGATTATCTCACTTAATTTACATTATTTCTCATCGAAATGAAGTATTCAACTTTCAACAAAATATTTAAGTTAAGCAATAAAAATGAATTTCTTGCAAAATACTTGTTTTACTATTTCAAGATATTTGGAGGTATATTAATTACATTAGATACCAAATTTCTAACAAGCAACGGAAACCGGATTTGGAAGTTTGGACCTTCGAAAATTGGTATAATATACAATATATTTCTTTTTATCTTCATATTAGCAACGAATTCTTTTAGCATTATTTGCGAGTATTCAAGTGAGTTGATGAATAGTATAGTCTTCGAAAGGGTGACCGATATCACGGCGGATGTTTTCGCCCTCTTTATATCCTTATACATTGTGGTGATTTTTTTAATCCAACGGGACAGATTTTCATACATAAGTAATAGACTCAGCGAGGGAAATGAATTGTCAATCACCATCGATCGAACGATTTACAATGAACAGAACAAACTACCCTCTACTCTGACAAAAATATTCGCATCTAATACATTGATCTGGCTGATCCTGCTGTGATTCCATATTTATTCTCGACCTACATGGTGATCAACATTATTGATTCTCTTGTCCTTTAATACACCACCATCCTAAAGCTCTTGCAACATCTTTTCAAAGTCGTCAACGAAAACCTTTCGAGGTTTGCCAGGGAATAAAAGTGGGACTTTCATAGAGTATACAGGGTTGATAGGTTGATGCGTCTACGAAAATTGCATATGTCGTTAATCAGATTATCAGAGGATTTGACGGACTTCTATTCGGCCTCAATTCTGTTTTGCATAACGGACACGTTTATAGCTCTGACTACGATTAGTTATTACTTTGTAAAACCACTTGTGATTGGGAAGAACACGCTACCTTTGCCAATGTTTTTTAATGTACTAGGAAATGGGATGATATACATGGTGCTGCTGATAGTGTTAACCAAGTGCGTTAGTGCAACAATTGCAGAGGTAAAATTTTGGCGTTATTATTAATTAAGATACGAGGATTTTAACAAGGTTTGTTGCGATCTAATATAGAGTGAAAGAATGGGTCCCATTGTTAATGCTTGGCTTGAAGCCTGCTTAAATGATTCAGAATGTCAGGAAATCCAGCAAAGGGTAAATTATGATTTATAATTTTAATTTATAAATGTGCTTGTTAATGATATATTTTTTGATTTATAGTTGAATCTATTTACTAATTATTTACTACACAAGAAAGTTAACTTTACCGTTTATAGACTATTTTCATTGGATGAGTCTTTGTTGATGTCGGTAAGTATATTTAATGAAATTAATTTTAGGTATCGATAAGTGCATTTAGTAAAGGATTGTACCATTTTTTTTATTTTTAGATTGTTGGTTCGATCACAACGTATTTGGTAATATTTCTGCAGTTTCAGAAAGACGATTGAAAGTAATCAACATAAATTATGTCTCAATGTATTAAATATGCAATATAGCGTAAGGTACACATTTTGTATTAAATTCATAACACACATTTATACAATAAACCATATCATAAAGAATTATTCCTTGTATGTAATATAACATTTTAGCCATTATCTTCAACATCAAACCATAATTTACTTATTTGTGATGAAAGAACGTAAATTGGAGTTGATATTTCCAATCAATAACGTCTTTTCAACAAGAAAATTGATTTAATATATTGTATGACATAGATAACAATCAACATATGTATTAAAGAGTCCATGAGATCGATAAAATTAATTTTCCTCGACACTCTCTGAAAATATTTATCGTCGTATTTCTTAATTCCAAGAATATTTTGCATGTTTCATGATTTCTGCAACGTTTACCTTACCTCGATGAAAATTAGAAAATTCGAGCACATATTTATTAACTGGAAACGTACCAAGTGACTCCTAATACATATTAAAAATGCAAGTCATAACAAAAGTACTTCCAAATAAAGTATTACTTGCCAAATGTATGCTATACGCTTTCAAAATGAATGGATTGGCAACAATGAGTTTTAATTTCAAACCAGACAGAAAAAATAAAACATCCAAATATTCTATGTTTGTTTATTCCAAAATCGGTATTTTATATAACATTTTTCTGCTTTGTTTAATAATGGCATTGAATTACTATGGCATGTGGACAGTATTTAAAGACTCATACGGACGGGTATCTCAATTCGCTAGAATAATGGATATTGCTGTAACTGAATATATTGCTATCACCTCTTCTTTAGTTTTAGTGGTCTATTGTGTTAGACAAGATAGAGCTATCGCCATAGCTACAAATATAGAAAAAATCAGAAAATTATCGATGATATTAAATCATCAGACAAATCAAAATGAAAAATCATTTTGCATCATCAAAATATTCGTTTCCAACTTCATCTTTTGGTTACTAACGATTTCAATGACTCCAATTCATCCCGCTAATGTCTTGGAATCGGTATGCTTTTACTCTATTGTATATTTATGCGACGCTATATACATCGCACTACTGACACAATACAATGTTATTCTGTTACTCATAAAAGAACTTTTTAAAACTATAAATTATACTTTGCTCGACATTTCGAAAGAGTGCATTTGGACGAGGCAAATTGGATTCACTCGAAGTAGTACCGTGCGGATCAATCTAGATAAACTGCAGTACTCGCGAAAATTGTACTCGTCGATAAGTAAAGTAACACAGGATGTGTCGGACTTTTATTCCTTTTCAATGTTTTGGAATGTTTTGCAGATATTCCTGTCTACTACTTTATACTTGTATTACGTCGGCGAGCCAATTTTTCTCGGAAGCCATGTTTTACCGATTATCTTTTACCTATATCTTTGTTTCTCAGTATGCCTTATATTCATTCCATTTATAAATTTGACGAAATGCGTTTCTTCTACAGTAATGGAGGTAATATTACTTTATTCCTATTGATGACTTCGTTAAGATTATTTATAACACTTACATTATTTATATTTTGATTTTATTGATAGAGTAAAGTAGCAGGGTCGATTATACATGATTGTTTGATTGAATGTACCGATGAACAAATGATGAAACAGGTAACACATAAACATACTTTTAAAATATATTCATGTATAAAAACATATCTTAGTTTTCTTATTTATTTTTAGTTGAATGAATTTTCAAATTATTTACTTCATACAAAAATTGAATTTTCCGTCTACAGATTGTTCTTATTAGAAGAATCTTTATTAATATCGGTAAGTGCAGTAAATGCGGCAAACAAACAGTACGTAGCCTTCATAACGATTGAATTTTATTTTTGTATAGGTTGTAGGTACGATAACAACGTATTTAATAATACTTTTTCAATTCCAATGATAATATTTCCAATTCTTCACGAAAATATCAATAAAGAAATATCCGACAATTACAAATGTTAAGAAAATACTGGAATTATTTGTTAGTGATTATCGAAATTATCCGACATTAAATAGCGGACAAAAAGAACCTTATATTAAATAAATATTCAAGTGTTCCATTGCTTACTTGTAACTATGACTAAATACTTGTTTAATAATAGCACCTATATTTATTCAGATAAAATGAAACTATTATACATTATACCTTATGCTATTAAAACAATTAAAAGTGGAAAAAATACGATTAATTCTAAACATTGTAAGAAACATTGAGTTCCATTTCATTAATTTACTTTACTTATATGCATAAGAGAAAATATAAAAGTATTAATCACAATATAAATGTAATTAAATTGTCATTAATTAAACTCAAGATATTAAATAAATAAGGTTTATCAAAAAAATGCAATTTTATTAATTTAAAATAGTGCACAGTGTATATACGTTAATGTCAGTCTACATATGTATAATATATTAAATTGAAGAGTCCGTGAGATCCATTAAATTAATTTTCCTCGACACAGTTTGGAAATGTTTGATGTCGCACTTTTGAACTTCAATATACGAGAATATTTTATATAATAAATTATTTTTAACACGCTGACGTTAGATTTAATATAAAAGTATCCATAAATTTTTATTGAAGTTTAAAATGGCATTGTTTACGAAAAGAACCTTTAATACAGCGTCGCTTACAAAATTAATGTTCTATTATTTCAAAATGAGTGGAGTAGCACCGATGAGTTTTAACTCCAAATCAAATAAGATAAATAAATTATACGAATCTTATATATTGACATACTCTAAATTAGGTATTTTATACAACTTATCATTGATTTGTTTAATAGTCACGATGAATTATTATGGTATGTTTGAACTGGTGAAAGGTTCATTTAAAGAAATATCTCAATCCTCTAGAATAATAGATATTATTGTAACCGAATTCATGACAATTACATCAATAATAATTTTAATAAGATTTAGCGTCCAACAAAACAAAGCTATAACAATAGGTACAATTGTGAAGAAGCTCAAAAAATGTCAATGATCTTGAATAACCAACAAAATAAAACCAAAAAATCATTTTACACCAGCATTATTACAGTATTCGTTTCCAACTTCATCTTTTGGATCATAAGAATTATAATAACTCCAATTTTTTCTGAAAACTTGTTCACATCCATATGCTTTTACATTGCTGTAGATTCATGCACTGCTATAAAGATTACAACAGCAACGCAATACAAGGCTATCCTGCTACAGATAAAGCAGATTTTTAAAAGTATAAATGACTGATTGCTCGACTTTTCAAAGGAATGCGCCTGGATAAAGCAAATTGGACTCGCTCATAGCAATAATACAGGTCGAATAATGCTTTCCGAAAAATTGCAATACTCGCGAAGACTGCACTCATCGCAAGCAAAATATCAGAAGATGTGTCGGATTTTTATTCTTTTCCGATGTTCTTGAATATTTTGCAGGTTTATATATCGTCCACACCCGCTACATGTATTACATCGGTGATCCTGTTATTCTTGGGAGCAGGGCTACTTTACCGGCTATCGCTTACTTGTATTGTTGCCTCTCTGTGTGCGCTTTATTCGCATCAATTATAAATCTGACAAAAACTGTTTCCGCTACAGTTAGCGAGGTAATTAATTTATATAATCTACCTGTATTTTTGCTACATTCGTTACGTTAAATTATAATTATTATTAATGGCATATTATACATAGAGTAAAAAGGCAGCGCTGATCATACGCGACTGTTTAATCGATTGCGAAGATAAGCAAGTTGCAGAAAAGGTATAAAATATAATATATTTAAAATAATATCGTACTAATTCTAGTTTCTAACAGTATACCTATGTATATGTCAGAATCGGATCAATCTCGTTTTGCGCGTAGAATACTAGGCTTATACCATTTAATATTCTCCTAATAACTTTGTTATAGCATGTTTCATGACAAAATTATGGATTCTCAGGAAACGGAAGAGAAAAATGCTATTTTTTTCTATAAGAGCTGCTTATCTTAATTAAATTTTCATTATTATCTTTCATTATTAATCTTAATTAACATTATTTCAGCGTGGTTCATCCGGTGATACTAACTAAAAAAATACCAATAAAAAGCTTAAAATTTATACTTTTAATATTATGTATTTTTCTTTTTTTTATTACTTATGGGTTTCTAAAATTAGACAGAGCAACCTTAAAATAACAATATTTTTTATTCAATTAATTTCAAAGGAAATTAAATAAATAAATCTATGATCATCATGATCATCTATAAATAATAAGTATAATTTTTTATTTATATATGTTTTTATATATATTTCTTAAGTTTTTTATACTCCGCATTGCTTAAACTATGATATTCTGCAACAATTTCGCAATAGAGGACACTTTAAGAATGACGATAAACCAATGTTTCCATTTTGTTAATTAATTATATTGTTGTTTATTTACTTTTTGTAAAAGTTCCTTCGAAGATTGTTTTTTGTTTTTTTTTAAAGGCCAGTATACTTTTTGTAGCATACAAAGCATATATGGACAAAATAGCTGTTGAGGTCGATGCTGTGCAACTCTTCCTTATACACAATTTTTTACTTACAATTGTTTATTTATTTCCAGTTAAATGAATTTTCAAATTATTTAATGCACGTGAAAGTCGAATTTTCTGTCTACAATTGGTTCTTATTACACCAATCTTTACTAATATCGGTAAAAGAATATTTTGTGAATATAAATAATTTATTTTAAGTAGTACAACTGACATTTAATTTGATTATATCTTTCCAATAGATTGTAGGTACGATCACGACATACTTAATAATAGTTTTTCAGTTTCTGTAATCTTGAAGTTCCATTTAAAATAATATAAAAACAATTGAAAAGCATGAAAAAATGAATTTGTAAGTAATTACTTAATAAAGCGATATAAAATTTTGTAAGTATCAATATTGTAACTCATTTTTATTATAATAATTAAATAAAAAAAAGGTATTGTTCTGTAATCATTTAATCTCTTAATATCATTATCATGATATTATCTTAATATAAAAGGTAATCTCTATGTTAAACAATGAGACAATTAAGTTGAGTAAATTGAAATTTCGTTTACATTATTCGAATATTCGCGCCAAGTGCAACTTTGCTATTCTATAGGTATGGGGACTATGGGGTCATCATGGCAAAATAAACTCTACCTATTATAGGCTATAGGTATAGCTCGCCAAATCACAACAATAATAACATACAATGTCAGTTCAGGTTAGAATTAGAACACCTGACTCCACATCGTGCACATGGTATTTCGGCGGCTTATCACATCGAGCTCCACGTGCGTACAAGATTTTATACACGCGGCAAATCGGCGATGTCAATTCGGCAAAATGAAATTATAAATCAAATTAAAATTATACTTCCGCACGATGGATTATTCAGTTTCTCAAACGCAAAATACGCAGAGATGTACCTTGTGCAACGGCACCGACTTTTATGAAAGGGAAGGAAACTATTTGTGTGGGAATTGCCAAACCCAAAACGATGCAAGTTTACAAAAGTTTTTTTTTTTCGACACTTGTTTTTGTGAATTAATATGATTTTATAAATATGTATTTACGTATTTATTTCGTTTTAGGATATTAGAGAACGAATTTACGAAGCTAAATATGATACTACAACTAGGACACGAAAATTTAAAGTTAGAACAGAAAAGAAAGAAGAGAAAGGTACTTAATATTTTATGTGAAAGATATTTGTTTCCATTTTGTATTATAATATGTTAAAGGGTTTGTTTTTATAAATATTTTTGTTTCAGATATTATTGGATGGACAAGTTGGGAACTTTATAACTTTGTGCTTACAGGATTAGTCTCTGAACTTATTAATGCTGGAGCAAATCCTAGTATCAAACTTACAACTTTACAGTTATGGACCCATTATTTGACAAAATTAGAAGTGGCATTTACATCAAAAACAAAGAAATGTGTGCCAAAGATGGCTCGTCGATACCATAGAAAGTGAGATACATTTTATTACAATTCTCTTTTATTTTAAAATATTAATGTAAAAATTTATATACAGAGATGCAGAAATCATTTATGGTAAAATACAGCAGAAAAAGAAGAAAAAGCGAAATAGGCAAGCCAGTGCTACTAGTGCTTCTTCAATGAGTTTTATGAGCGAGACAAGTAATTCAACAAAAGAATTGAATAAGAGCAAAGTGAGTTAATCTTTTACAAAGATTCTTAGATTATTTTTAGATAACATTTTATTCTATATTATTATTACTAATTTTCAGAGGCTTCTAGTTGCTTCAGAGTATGAAAAATATATGCAAAGTCAAGCTAGTTCTGATACTGATGGTTTAAGTTCTTTAGATCAAAGTTTATATAGTTTAAAATCAAGTATTAGTCAAGGATCTACTAATACTAAAGTTAGGTATGTGAAAAACTAATTATTCAAAACTGTTCATTAAATTTGCAAGTTTTACATTCATCATTTTTCTTCATAGGATACGTTTTAATAAAAAAGCTAAGTTAGAAAGCAAAAAAATAAAACAATTATCTATGAAAATTCCTCGGATTAAGAGATTCAATTATCGCAGAAAGCACGTTACTACTCAGTATGCCATGGGTCCAGATTGTCTTACACCCCCAAAACTTTGGTCAATAATTTATTTAGCTTTGAGAATTAATAATGAAGATATTTATTTATCTGATATGTTAAGGTAATACTAACTTTTAGTTTATTTCTTTCTACATCTCATAAAATATTGAATATAAGTAATTTTATATTATAGATTTGGTAGAGAATCTCATCTTTCATATTACAAGTTAGATCACTTGCTGCCACCAGAAATATCATTGTCGAAAAGTGATATCAATCTTTTAACGCAAACTAATGATGTAACGCATAAAGGATTACGAAGAACTGCTGCTGGAATTGCAAAGTTTTTAAATATTAATGAACTTGCCAAACCTGACTTTTTAGGTTTAATAAAAAGATATTGTCAAGATCTTAATTTACCAAGTAAGAATATCCTGAACTTATTTTTAAATACAATCAGTAAAATAGAATTTTGAGTAATAGAAAAAAGGCTACCAATTTATATAATTAATAATACAGTAAATGTAAACAATTACAGGAGGTATTTTGTTATATGCAGAAAGACTATTTCTATCTTCACCTTCTATTATGGAATTTATGGGGAAATCTCCATTAATACCAAATTATGAAGGTAGAGCCATGGCTTATGTTATAGTTGTTATGAAGTCACTTTTTGGTTTAGATGACATTACTGAGAAAGAAATTAGTAGAGTAGCAGACAAAATTAATAGGTAATATTGATAATAAACCATTCAAAATATTAGTATGATTCTTATTTTTATATTACTTAATTGATATAGTTTTTAATTTTTAATAGGATAGCACAAGACAAACGTATCAATGCATCAAGATTGTTTAGTTTTTGTGAATGGCAAGGCTATCTTGAGGGTCGAAAAACTATTTTATCAACTGTACATTTTCCATCTAAATTAAAGTATGATCCCGAACGTGAGGGTCTATCGCATTTGTATCTCAGGTTCATGGGATTAATGAAATCACGGCGAGATGCTGAGCCACCCGAAATCACGAGTCATAAACATGTTATACCACCTAATATTGTAGATGCATTAGCTCAAACTATGGATAGGATTAATTATAATAGCATTCCAATGGGTGAAATGAAAGAGTTCAGTCCATCATTGACTCCACTGCGATTTTACATAGATGAGTTAGATGAAGAAAATTATGAGATGCCTAGCTTAATGAGAACAAACTTTGAAGATACTAAAATTGGATATATAACAAAATCAAATAAGTAAGTTTATGAAAAATAAATGAATAATATTTATAATAAATGAATAATATTTGTAATTTTAATAATTGAAATTGTTTTATTTCAGTCTTTACGATCTGGCTATTCAGTGTGGAATTAAGCTTGATGTTATAGATCATAGTTTGCACTATTTAGAAAAAATAGTTCCCCCATTTGAACAACCCAGAATGCCAACTCCAACTGAAATGTGCGAATCTGTCAAATTTGAAATTCCTATATCGCATGAAAATAATACTAAGATAAAAAGTGAAAATTTGTTGGATTATGCACACAGAAATCGACCCTGTAAATTAAAAGTTAATTTTGATAACTTGAAGTGCTATACTACAATTTGTGATAAGATTCCCGAAATTGATGAAACGTTAGATTTGGAAGAAGATAGTGGTTTTGATCAATATTTACCTGATGGGCGGCTTAATATTCCAGAAGACACTGATTCTGAGGATGAAGATACTTTGGACATATGTAGGGAATACAGAGGCACAGATGTGAAAAAAGAGGAAACAGAATGGGCTGATAATAAATGTTTGCTTAATGAAAATTTTACAAAGGCACATCATCTTAAATTGTATAATCATGAAAAGGAATCTATATTGATAGTAAAGCAATCAAAACAAAAGTATATTCATTGTCGAGATGAAAAAGGAAAATTTGTCAAACGTACAGCTAGAAATTTAAGAGCAAGTGCTAAATGGATGAAGAATAAAGAATATAAGAGAATTGTTGATAAGTCCTGCGATGAATCAAGTGCAGATGAAACTGTGCCCCAAATGCAATCCAAGAAAAAGGAATTAAAAAAAGAAAACAAAGAAAATTACAATGAAAATGATTCAGAAGATGACGTTCAGATTTCATCTCATTTTTTTGAATTGCCTGAAATTTCAATACTAGAAGATAGCAATTTTGCAAGCCAAATGGGTTTCGAAAATCTTTCAATAACTGATAATGAAATACTCCATAGGCCTTTTAGAGACTACTGGATGTATCATTGCATTTTTAGTCGAGTGAAGGGAAAAAATTTTGAGTTGTTCGAAAAAGAACTACCCAAGAATTTTTTATGGCTGTTAAATGAATGTGCAGATGTTATTGAAATGACAACTGAAGACTTGTATGAAGAAGTGTGTTTAGTTGAAGCATATCACTTAAACATTCTGAAACCCAAAAAGTCCAAGGGTGATTCTGATTATGAATTCCAAGACTGTTCATCAAAAGCATACTCTAAAAATATTTTTAGTAAATGGTAATAACATTTACTGTGTAAGTATAAGTGTAATAACAATTCTAAATGTAAATGTAATAACATTTACTGTGTAAATGTTATGCTTGACTTAAAAAACAGTACAAATCACAATTTGCATAATGAAACTACTTTTTTATTCTTATAAATATTATGCAATAGACTTGTATAGCTTGTAAATATAAATATTAGTAAATAAATTTCCTATTTTTTTGTACAAACATTTGTTTAATTTATTTTTCCTTCCTGTAAAAAGGGTACTTTAACTTTTAATTTAAATTTCGCGCGAAAAATGATTACGATCTGACTAGCCTAACCTAAAACTCCAGCCCCTAACCTGCACGAGAATACAGCTTATCGATGTGCGCACTATTTTAATATTATTATTGACTTGTTTGTAAAGTATACTTTAAATAAAATTAAAAAAAATGTTCGCTGCAAGAATTTCACGTCGAGCTGCGGCTTTTGTACGAAATTTCGCGACAAAACCAGAGGAAATAGACCAATTGGTCAAGGTTAGTAAATATTTTATTTGGAAACCGGCAATTCACGACGTGCAGAAAACATTATGAAACATTTCATAATCATCATGTAATGAAATGATTTGCTTCGTTTTTAGAAAAACAAAGTTGTGGTATTTATGAAAGGTGTTCCAGAGGAGCCCAGGTGTGGGTTCAGTAACGCAGTTGTACAGATCATGAGGATGCATGGAGTTACGTATGATGCACATGATGTACTTAAGAACGAAGAGCTCAGACAAGGTAATTCTTTTTTACATATTATGTTTACTGAAAATTATCACAGCATGAAACTATATGAAAATATTTAAAATTTTTTACTTGTCAAGTCATATATAGTTATTCTCAAACTGGGGTTATAAATTAAAGGAAGAACCCTTGTTATTTAATTTATGGATACAAAATGTATATTCTTTTTAAGTAGCTAACTTACGCTAATTGAATGATGATATTTTAAGATTTTTAATACTATTTATTCAAGACAAGTTTTTTAGAATAATATTATTTCTTTTTCTTTTCTAGGTATCAAAGATTTCTCGAATTGGCCTACAATACCACAAGTATTTATCAATGGTGACTTTGTTGGAGGTTGTGATATTCTGCTACAAATGCACCAGAATGGAGAACTTGTTGAAGAATTAAAGAAAGTTGGTATTACGAGTGCTCTTTTGACCAAAGAACAAGAAAAAGACAGTTCAAAGTCAGAGAAAGGTTCAAAGGAATAAATAAGCTTTACTTGTAGATAATTAATTGTTTATTGTTAAGAAAAATTGTAATAAAATTTTCTTTTTTAGAATTTTGATTAATTATTGTTGAGAAAAGTTCTTAACTTTTATATTGTAAGTTTTAAATTTCCAGGAGGATGTGTTAAACTGCTTTCTAATATAATTAGTTAGGATAATATATTTTTCAAAACCAAAAGAATCTAATTCTGCAGTTTATAAATATCTATATGAATCAATTTATTTTATCATCATTTACTTCTATGATAGGAAAATCAGATCAATCATTTATTTTTATCAATTCTTTTTATAAGAGTATTTTTATGTACTTAATGTGAGTTTAGGTAATTTGTTATTATTTAAAATCTTATTGTTATATAATAAAGAGGACACATTTTTTATTTACAAAAATCTCATAAACTACTGAACCAATTACTTTCAAATTTTAATAGTAGCTTCATTTATATACTCCAAAGTGACATAGGCTATATAATACAATGTAATCACCGCCTTGTCGGGATATAAGTATAGACTATTAACCTCTAGTCCAAATAGTGATATTCATTGTTGAAAACTGTTCAACTAATATATAATTATAGAATATTTACTGTTTTTGATATTTAGATAAATATTAGCTCTCTTTTATCTACTTAATTAATTCATTAAAAAATTATTTTGCTTTATTACAAATTTAATAATTTGAAATGTATAAGTATGATAAGTGTGTTTTGCATTATTCTCTTTGAAAAAGTAAAATTGTGAAAATTCTTTGTAAAATTAATTTTACAGAAAACTATATAATATTTAATTCTGTATAAGTAAAATATATACTCTTAAACATCCTATTTCTCAGAACTCCAATTTAGGAATTAATTAATGATTGTGATCGCATTGTATTTAGACTAATTTAAAGAACAGTAAGATAGGTGATAAAAATATTGGAAATTTCCTGAAAAAAAAAAAAACGAACCAAAATATATATAATATTCTACTTACAGTCAAATATACTTACTGTATAGCTCTAACATCTCCTCAACAACTTTTCTTCGTCCGCATCACCAGTGACACGACATTCAACCTCTCGTCACCTACACCCTCGCTTCAACCATGAACTCTGACGGCCTTATCCGAAAAAATAATTAAAATTCATCGACCAAGGCGCGCGCGCTGTAAAATAAAACCTTAGACCCCGAATTCACGAGTAGACCATTGGAAAAAAAAATAACGCCGCAAGGCGGATGCAATTTGTAGACACCACAGGGAAAACGAAAAAAGACATACCTACCACGTGCGGTGCTTGTCCAATTGTAGAAGGGCCGTCCGGGGGCCAGTTGTAGAGATCACCGAAAGGTTAATTAAGCCCGATAATGTCGAGTCGCGCGATGTAGGTGTGTGGGTGTGTGACTGGGTCGAGCGTTTCATCGAAATGTTTTATCGAACGTTATAGGTATTACCTGTGAATGATATATTGAGGAGTTAAGGAGATATTATGGGCGTGGATACTGGACATTGAGGAATATTTTTGGGAGTTTAAAACTGAATTATTTATAAATTATCGGATTTGATTGGGTTGGTTTAGTTACAATCTTGTATAACGTAACTCGAGATAATTCGGTCACCTTAAGCTGAAAATTTTTGGTATGCTTCTGCAATCATGTTTATAGAAAAACTGTTAGAGCGGTTGTTAAATGTAGTACAATGTGGTCACTCTTCAGATTAATTCTCTTTTAAACAATCAAGTGAAAACAATTCGAAACTTTTTTCAAAATATAAGGTAAGTAATAATACGTTTTGTCCAGTTTTTAATTGTATAAAAATGATCACTACATTGTTATGCAAGTTTCTATTATGAAATTTCAACGAGTCGCGCGTCTTATAAAGTCAAAAAACCAAGTATTTCGTTTATTAGTCGAAATATAAGCTAAAAAACCTAATTGAAAGTGATACGGGGAGAAGGTAAGGCTTTTTCCTTGAAATTAGTATGGAAGTAATATGAAAAATATATATTTTTTTTGTAGAAGCAGAATACTTTCGCGTCTATAATTCTCCTAATATTCGGCCAATCTGTAAAGAAGATGTGATCCAATAAATATGAGAAAGTGTGAAATTCGTATAACTTTCACGAAGTCATTTATGTGTCTTTTTTCTCAAAAGAAACTTTAAAAATATGATTAGCAATAATCAATTTCATTGATCAAAATGAATTTTTCGTTTAGCTTGTGGAGACTCCCATATAGAATTCCAAAATCACTTATAGAATGCATTATAATGGAAAATGAATTCATTTATTTCCTTTATACTAAAAATTATTCAGAGGAGTTAATAATTAAATACAGGTTTTACATATTTAAAAAAATAAATTTTATTAATTTTTACAGATGACTTAATTTATTCTCTTTTGTCAATACCTATTGGCCAAGTTAGAGATGACATATCAGGTAAGAACATCCCATCTCGGGTGCTCCATACAATATGTGTTGACTTTGAGCTGAGATGGGACGTTCTTACGCGTCGAGCTGAGATGGAACGTTCTTGCTTCTACCCGACGGTATATACCTTTTTCCCTGAAAGCCAATAAATTATTCTTAGCTTTTAACGCATATAGAGTCCGATGGCATCTGTTTATATTTTAATTTTATTAGAAAAGTAAAGTCAAATAATTTTATGTACGAAATCGACAGCATTTGTTATCCTTATTAAATGAT
>UXGD01004604.1:0-16594 GCA_900474315.1 Torymus auratus | reverse complement strand
GATATATGTGTGTGTGTGTGCGTGCATGCATGGGTGCGTGTGGGTGTGTGTGTGTGTGTATGTGTATGTGTGTGTGTGTGTGACATATAAAGACTTTTTATCAAATTCCATTACTTTTTCTATATCAAAAATCAAATATCCAATGACAATAAACATTCTTGAATGGGTTTCATGCTCATTGACAAAAATGGAACAATTGATGTAATGGGAAATTTTCTTTGCTTCTAATTGGTTGGTCTGTTTACTATTAACAAACAGATTAAATTTGATACTGATAATATCTGAGATAATATAATAGATCTTATATCAAACTCATGTTGAATGATAAATATTTCATTCAGAAAGTGATAGATAAAACTTAGATAAATTTAAATAATGGTATTAAGACAAAAATAAAAATTATGACTTAATCATTCTTATAAATATTTAATATTTTTGTGATCAAAATAATTCCTGTCTTATGTTCAATTTTCAATTTGAAAGTTTTTAATCAAGTCTTATCTATTTAACTACACACTATTATTTAAATTAATGAAATTTTCTTTGCAGTGGTAATTATTTGGTGAGGGTACGGGCACAGGTGATGACTAGAGATGACAGCTCTGGAGGTTGGGTTCCATTAAGTGGAGGTGGTCTGGCAAATGTCTCTGTAAGGAGAAGACTGGTTGCTTCTCCAGGGACACAGACTGGTTCAACTAATGGAAATGGCGTAACAACACCGACAGCAGTCACCCCTGCACCCTCTACCACCAACTCTGCGCACTCTGGGTCCGCAACTACCAATGGTCAAAATCATGGTTCATCTAGCACTTCTCCACCAGGTGCATCCAAGAAAAGACACGAATATCTTATATATGGGAAGAGGATCACAGATCAGTCTGTAAGTTGATCTTTAAAGTGAGGTATTAATTATTAATTAGTTTACCTCTACAGCTTTTTTTAATTGCAAATTTAAATATAAATGATAAATGAAAACGAATCAAACTAATAAATCTATGTTTTTCACAGGTGGTCCTCAGTTGTACCATTAAAAAGGACTTTGAGTATAACAAAGTGATGCCCACATTTCATCATTGGCGCACAGGAGAGAAGAAATTTGGACTGACTTTTCAAACAGCTGCCGACGCACGCGCTTTTGACAAAGGTGTTCGGACCGCAGTTGAGGAATTATTAGAAGGTCAGGGACTCCTTTCCTAACAAAACCTTTGAAACCTGTAATGTCGCATGATCACATTAGTTTGTGTATGTGTTATGAATAAAATACATAAAAGCATGTAATATTTGGCACAGTATGCTAAAATTATGAAAAAATTACTTTTCGTTTTACAACTAAATTTTCTCCTACTAAAAGATTAATAATAGTATAAAAAAAAAAAAAAAAAAAAATACAAATAAAATTGAGTGAAAAGATTTATTTTATTTGTATCATTGTGCTTCTTTAATATTGGCCTTTTCTTAAAATAAATGTCAAACAATACATGTTACAAAAGGAGTAACAATAATATAAAAAGAAAAAATAACTGTTCAATTGTTTAACAAAATGTTTGTGTCACGTGATTTATGTCTAACCATAAGTTCAAAAAAAATAAATTCGTATTTGTTGTATTTATTTGGACAACTTTTGATTTTGTACTAAATGTGTTCTTTGTGAATTTTCAAAACTGAAAAATAAACTCGAACAATTTACATTTTTCATTGCTACGATTAATCTTGGATTATTTATTGGTAAGCTTTTTAAAGCCCATAGAAAGTACGTCACCCCCACACCATCCTTCTCCGACTGAATAATATAAATGTCATTTAAAAACTCTCAGGACTCGCCGAACAATCCTCGCTGACCGACGAAAACGGCCAAGCAGATGGCGGCGATGACGACGTTTTTATGGTACGCAATTCAAATAAAACCCTCGAAACCCACACACCACATACATCCCTCCACTCTTCCTCAACGTTAAACGATCTTACGATCTTGCAGACGCTGAACTTGCCACTGGAACCACCAGAACCACGGCCGCCAACGACGGGCGGCCTCGTGCACATGCCGAACTATCGCTCGCAGTGCACCGATCTGTTGGAATCCCACCGGCCCATCCACTACATCGGAGGGCCGTCAATAGTGCCGAAACCCGCTTTGCCTCCCCATCCCTATGGCTCCCATCATCATCATCATCACCTGCCCCATCATCCACTGGAGCCTGGGCCCACGGATCTTGCCTCCGACAATTATCCGTACGTCCAGCTGACGACGCTGAACCACGAGTATCTGTACCCGGTGATAGACGAGCAACAGCAGCAACAGCAGCAGCAGAATCAGCAGAATCAGCCGCAGCAGTTACCACATTTGAAGCCCGAGAGGCTCGATCGCAGCAACTCCGGCGGCTCGCTGAAGAAGCCCGATATACTCGTGTCTCAGGTGACGAGGAATTTCATTGTGATATCTGATAGCCGCGTGCGACGCGAGGTTGACACCGCAGTTCCGATACGATAGTTGTGCCTGGTTTATACTAGTTTTCATACTTTTATGTCTGGGTACTGATTACTATTGCAGAAATGATGATTGCGAATTATTATTCCTTAGTTATTTTCTAATAAGATTTAAAAACATAAACATTGAAATATTTTCAATGTTTAAAATTTTTAAACAAAATTTATCTTCACGGTTTTAATACAACGGTTAATGAAAAAACTTTCTTTTCATTATTTATTTATTTATTTTTTTTTTTAATTGTGTTCGGTAGTACATTAAATTTCCACATATTACAAATATTTCACAGTACTCCGCGTTAAAAATGTTAATGCAGGCAACATCACTTCATCTTTCCACACTTTCTCTAGATAGAAAAATTCCAGAATTATTTTATTGTATAACTTTTCCTAAATATCATCCAAACGTTTTTGCTTCATTTATTTTTTTTCGTCAACTTCTTAACGTTTCGTTACAGCCGACGAAATCGTCCCTGACGGGGAAGGCCGCGCGCGCCAACGTGCGGCAGCGCTGCAAGCATTGCCAGGAGCTTTACACGGAGCAGCAGAATCCACGGGGCGCCTGCGAGTATGCGCCCGATCCAGTGAAGAACGGCATCGCCACTATTTCCTGCATATCGTGCGCTCAGTGCATGCTCTATCACTGCATGAGCGATGCCGAGGGTGACTTCGCACAGAATCCCTGCAGGTGAGGATTTTGCTTTACCGATAAAATATTAAAACACGGATAAAGCGTTGGTATATGTATAGTTTTAGATTTTGTGTGGTAATAAAAGATGGTGTTCGTAATTGATTCAGCACTTTTATGCTCACTATTTTTATTATATAAAATAGGTTCCTAATAAATTGCAGAAATTCAAAAACTTTGGTTTTTGCAATGAAAAATTTTGCAGTTTTTAATAACTTAAAAATCTTTAAAAACATTAGAATTTTTAACACAAAAGCTGAAATTAAAATAGAAATAAAACAGGTACTCAAGGATGATTAATTAAAATATTTTGTCACTGTTAGGTATGATTAATAAAGGGAAAATGGACGCTTCAATTTAAAGGATTAATTAATTAGTTTGATGCAGGCTTATTTTGAAAGTATTTCATTCTTTTAATTAATTAAGTAGCTCACTGGGTCTAACGTCTAAGAAATTAAATTCCACAGGATTATCATTGAAAAAACATAAATACTATAGAAATTGTTGTGTATACACACTTTAGCCCAGATGAAAATCCCCTTTCAAATAGAGTTGCAACAGTTTCCCATTCTTGTGTTATGAAACGTCCTACAGTCCCATAGAGATTGCATCTTGATTCAAATTCCCATAAACCCGCGGAATAGTCGAGCTGAACTACGGGATGAATCGTGGGAAATGCGGTTTCACCTCCTTGGATTACCTTTATTAAAGTTCACCGTCTTAATCATGCACTTCGCGTCGTCGCCACTGACTTTCTTTTCCGATTGTTTTAGAAAAATATTTCTAATTGCAAGATTAATATCTATAATTTCATTTACTTATGTATTATTCATAAACCTTGAAGTAAATGGGTACACTAGTTCCTCTTCACTTTAATAAATATTCAACAAATACAAAATTTAAAAAATAATTGTTTCATTCTATACTAATTACATATTTGTACTTTAAATGAAATTTCTTGTATTGAAATATTGATCAACACATTTAGGAATATATGACCTAAATTTTGTTCGTTGTCACACAATAATATTTTTAATAATAATATTATTGTGTAAAAGGTGGTTCTTATAACATTACAAACACTTAAAAGTCATTTACATTTTAACGTTTATCCCTTGCCTCTATAATATCAAAATTTACATTCCAGCTGCAGTACGGAGGAAGGCTGCGGCCGCCGCTGGATCGGTCTGGCCCTGCTGTCGATCGTCGTGCCCTGCCTATGGATGTACCCGCCGCTCCGGGCATTTCACTGGTGCGGTATGTCGTGCGGCCTCTGCGGTGGCCGTCACCACCCGATGGAATAACTGGAGGAGCCCTTTGATATCTCTGCATCGTTCTCTGCCCTCGGCGGCAATGGTGACGCTGACTCTGCAACCCAACAGCAGCAGCAACAGCAATTGCAACAACATGCTGTAGCGCCGCGACGCCGATTAAACGCAGCGGTGGCCAACGTCTACGAGTGCCACGACCTCAGCATGGGACGATGCCAGAGATACCAAAGGGGTAGGCAGCTACCGGTACACGCACTCATCCATCAGCGTCATCTCTGAGATAGAGACAGCGAGAGCATAGCACAGCGAGCATGTCGAAGGCTCGATTTTTCATTATTATTATTATTATTACTATTATTATTATTATTATTATCATTAATATTATTATTATTATTAATATTATTATTATTATTAAGTGCACATAAGATACATATACACACGCGCGCGCGTCCACGCACACGTACGCGCATAAGAGAGACAAGTACACGCGACAACAATTGGGTTCTTCAGTTGGCGTTCTTTGGTTTTTTTAGGGATCGAGTGAGAGAGTCCGGGAAGGGGCAGAAAGTTTCTTCACTCGGTTCAGCTGAGAGCGAGGACGGAGCTAAATTTACCTCGCGTTGAGATATACGCGCGTATTTGATTTTTAAACGTGACGACGCGAAGTCGCGCCTGTGAAAGAGTTGAAAACATTGGCTGCGACCGGAAACGGGTAGTAAAAAACTTGTGTACTTCAGGTGCACTAAAGTTATTGAATTTTATTATTATATAGGCTTTAAGGTGAATAGAGATGCTATTGATATTTTTTATATTATAAATGGTATGTTGTGGAGAGATGTTTAAATTGATGACATTGTTATTCGATGCAAGCATTTTTCATATTTATATTATTGAAAACTAAACAAATATTGTAGTATTATTTGGATTTTTGTTTGCCCCATCCAAATTTTACAAGAAGATATGAGTTAAAAATGATGTGTATGACTCTAACTCTTGATACATGAAAAAATTCTAATGATTAAAAATTTGTTTAAATCTAAAAAATATTAAAATTTTAAAAAATGTATTGGATAATATTTGGACTAATTTAATTTTTCTTATTGGTTAAAATCCAATCTACAGTGAAAACATAAAAATTCAAATAAAATTACACCGCCGTTTTCAGAAATACAGTATAAAAATAGAACTCTAGAACCCAATTGCTTCTTGCACGCTATCGCTCATTAAGTTTTTGGATACTTTTTGATTAATAGTATTTATTTGTTATATATTGCGTGTATTTAATTTAAAGAAACTTCGAATTATAAAATAGATTTTAAAAAGTTTTGTGTCATGTACATAGATACTATGTATGTAGTAGCACTGAAAATCATCTTGCCATAATGGAATATTTTTTATTAGAGGAAAAAAAGTTCTACTATGGTATCGAATAATAGATTCTAAAAAAGTCGTAGAAAAAATATTTATTTTAATCATCGAATAAATATTTAAAATGTTTGTAAATACAATCGACTACTATGTGTACAAAATCAATTGCAATTATTATTGCAATATTAACGAATTTGTACCAACGCTGATAAGCACGTTATACTGTAATAGTCCAGTATTTTTAATTATTGTAAAGAAAATGGTTTTTTAAATGTCTTCGTCACGACACAAAAAAATTACCGACTCTTGGGTATCCAAATACATTTTGACGGTAGTCCATGCAACACAGAGTATATAAACACACGGGACAGAATCGGCGAAACGAACAGCCCGAGACGCATTTATCCCAAATAAAATAACAGTTGTATATTCCGGTATGTTTTGTATGTTTTGTTATGCGCCTTTCGTAAGGGAATGGTATATCTCGATTTTTTCGATCTTTATATTTTAAAAATCTGTCATCTCCATCGTCGATTGCCAGTCGGACAGTCAAAGCGTACGAGTGTACGCTTGACTCGCGTTTTGACGGCAAATCTTGAATAAAAAACATTTTATAAAAAAAAAAATAATCTTGCCCTATGGTGATGAATGTTAACCCTCAATTAGATGTGCGATGTGTTAGAAAAATTTATAGAAATATCTTGTACAGAGATATAAATACGCTAGATATAGTAACAATTGCTTATGGTTGCTGTACATTTTGAATATTTTATTATGAAAGGAAGAAACGGTCATTTTTGTAAAATATTGAACCAATTATGTATGATAAAAAAATGCTGTCCTATTATACAATATTCTTAATGTATACAATTTATAACGCGATAATTGAATTCTCGTTAGACGCAATTATAATTTTTAATACATTATTGTGTAAATAATCTTATTAAAAATGAGTTTTTATATTTATAATTTTCACTTCCTAATAAGTTATGTTTATATTTAAAGTAGGTACAAAGTAAACTACTTCGATTAGTGTTTTAATAATCTTATTTTTATTATAAATAATATTTGTTTTGACAAACAAATATATTAATAAAAAAAATATACATTAGAAAAAAAAAATTAAACTAGCTATTTACCTATATTTTTTATTGTGTACTTTTTTTTAAATTAAATTAAATCAGAAATTATCTAATGGAGGGTTAAATTATGAATGGTTCAATTTTTAAAGTTCACCAATGCTTACATAACCATGTCTACGTATGAAAATTTTCGTCTGACAATGAGTAGTAAAATAATTATATATTTTTATTATCGTGCGTGAAAATCTTTCTTCAAATATTTATGTAAAATAAGCTCCATTCCTTTAAGTAGGCATGCCGAATCTAAAGAGTTTGATAGATCGTTTGATCATTGCATTCGAATTTGTTTTTGTAAATAATAGTCACATTTTGCAGTGCTTGAATTGAGATTTAAATTGTATCAATCACCAAACTCCTCCCTGAATTTTGTCAGTGTAAATTATTTTTTTAATCAAATGTAAAGATAATTTATCTCGTGCATTTATGCTTGTCCGTAACGTAAGCCACACAACGTGAAATTCAAAATCGAATTGGAAAAAGACGGACGACGATGAGTCAGATATAAAATATATAGTACTTTTACTGTAAAGCTCAATTCAATCATTGCTCAGAAAAATAATCGAAGGATTTACGTGCTTTCGTTTGCTAGTAAGTGAATATATGCACTAACGTATTTTAGATGTATCGCTTCCGGGCGATATGTACTATATATACATATATATTTCTGCCAATGCAGAAGGATCATTTTAAAATGTTTTTAACATAAAAACTCTTTCTTTCGTCACGCTACACACAAATAACGCGCAAATGGTATTCAGTTGAGATATATAGAGAAACAGATGTCCGTTTATTATTTATATAATTTTTACAAAGTGTACACGAGTATTCTTTCTTTATTTGCTCCAAATATGAATTTAACACAATAATGATTAAAAATACAAGTGAAAGACAGTATCGCGGACTGCGGTCGACAATTTTTGCTACTTGCAAAGCTCGTTAGGCGTCTTTTTGTATATATTATATAGAACTATAACAGTATTTTAATTTATGTGTTACGTTTCGAAGGCGCTGATGACTTGTATAATCTGCTGAAACTAAGATTCTTCGAAATCTTTGGTGCTTGTTTAATGCATTCACGCATCAACGACGAAAAAAAAAACTAAAGAAAACGAGCAACAACGAATCGTTATTATTCTGTACAATGTATTACCTTTCCATCGCACATACACACAGAACACCGACACACAACTTTTTTCTTATTGTACACTGTATACATAAACATTTTGAAACTTGTGATAAATTTTAACATAGAATTCTATTAAGTCGTTAATTCTTCCACGAACGATCTTTTTACTATCTGCTTTTGTATGTTTGCGTATGTATCAGTGCCTAAATCGTACGATTTTTAAGTGAGTTTCCTTTGTAAAGAAAATTATTAACTATAGATAGAAATCAGTTGTCTCATTGAAAAAGAAACTTTACGAGTAATTGGTCGAAAATATATGACTTATTTTGTATTACCTTGGTGGATGCTTTACGCGAAAGCTACGTTTTGATTTTTACGTATGTAAAAATTACAAGAAAATTATTCTGTATACTTGAGGTTCGAGAGGATGCCGATGATTGTTTATAATTCGAATGCTGTGTTTTCATCGTCACGCCGTTAAAGATTTAATAGCTTTTTCATTCGCGAGACTAATTTTGAAATTGTGTATCGAATCGATGTGAAAGTTGTTTTACCGACTGAGCTCGAATTCAAATTAATGTGTCTTATTTCGTCATAGTTCTAATTATCATGTAAATAATTAACAAAGAAAAAAGGTAGAGAAAATACGGAGATGTATAGCTTGGCTGTTTTGACGACAAAAATCTTTTGTTACAAAATGCTTCCGACACGAGAACAAATTTATTATTCAAAGCAATGTTAATGTCTATTATATATAACAGCGTGTAATAAAAAAACAAATAAATAAATGTAACCAATTTGCAGTCGGTAAAACAGTTTTTTTCACTAACTTACTCAAACATCATTAAAACAATACAACGCAAGCTTGAAAACGAACGCATAGCAGTTGCACAAATTTTTTCTTCATCGAAACAGAAATGGAAACGAATAGCCGATAAAGAAAGGAAAACCTTTAGGCCTCGCGTGATGAAAATATATACGTTATTTTTTCTCCTACGTACATAATATGCAGATGTATAACTTGTACGGCTGACAGATATATTTTTATTCGCGACGTTTTAGTTTTCACTCCAAATTTTCTAGTCTGCTTGTATGTACAGATTTTCTCGACGCGAGACCTATTCGTTATCGCCCGCATGACCGATATACGCTACCCTTATAGTTTTGATTTTACCGACCGGATGAATGTCGATAACCCGCAAAACCTCATACCATTATGAAAATGAAGTACTGGAGGGCGCGAAGCGACGATGACTCAATTTTCAAAGTCTGATTTTCTTAGGATCGCGTCGCGCCCGCGTGTTGTGTAACCAGATTGAACGAGAGCCCTTGACGAAATAAACTCGTATATAGCTGTCCCGAACGATATCCCGAGTAATGTGACACGTATATCTCCGCGAATGTACTATTACACAATGGTTGAACGTAATTAGAGTGGCACGTGCCGTTTGAATTTCCGATCGGCGCTTGCGCGGGCGCGGTGCTCCGCGATCCCCGATCGATTTTACCTCTTGCCCTGGTGTATATCGGAGTTTACTTTGATTCAAGGTTGGGGAAACTAAGATAGTTCTGAAATTTTCGCAATTTGCAAAAGAAAACATTGCGAGTTTGATTATCGGTGACAAATTAAAATAAATTTGCACGACCAAATAGTTCATTAGCGTCTTATACTTTTAAAGTTAAAGTTTTCTCAAGCAGCGTAGCCAACCCAAACTTTTCTCGCAAACTCCCTCATCATAACGATATATACACACGAAAAAAAATCACATGTTAGGTACATACTATCGAGGGGATCGTCGGAGCGTACGCCCCTGTCTTCTCATATTATATACATGCAACGCGTACCTAATGCGCTTGTCAAAAACGAAACTAATAATAAAAGAACAAAAATAAACCGTACGTAAAAAAAAAAGAAGAAAAACACGACGAGAGAACGAGAGAGAAATGCGTGCATGATGGTTGAGAGTGCGAGAGAGAACCGCGCATGAGGCTTTTTTAGATGAAAAAAAAAAAAAAAAAAAACGTTAGTGTATTCGATTTTGTATTACACTTTTTTACGGTTTTTGTATTTTGTGTCGCGAGTTGCGACGCTCGGTGCGCATTTCCACTGTATAAAAGGGGATGTGTGTCGCGCGCGCGTCTCTCGCGTATATTTAGAGTAGCACATATTCGTAGAGATGTGTAAACATGTTACTTTACACCGTGAACGGTGATCGTTATAGATATATATACACACGTATTACACACGTACACGTTCATTAGCACCTTTTCGTATCTCTTCGTGCACCCGTATACGCAAATATTAATAAAAGGAAAAGTATACAGACGCGCAGTTGTTGGAGTGGGGTAATCGGTTTCGTTGGTTTTTTCGGTTTGGGTGGGAATGAAGGAGTTTTATTTTGGCTGTTTTTTTTTTCATTTTGAGTATCATGTTGTAAAATAATGCAATCCAATCAGTTGAAAACTCAAAATTTTTGCGCTCTGTGCAAAGTGTCTAATATAATAGTATAACAAATATTTTGTTTCTGAATATTTTCGTGCTTTTAGATTTTGTTCTGCAAGCTTGATATATATTTTAAATATAACTAATTATAAAGTTTTCATTGTAATCTTTTCGTTAAATCATTATTCAACTAATGAAACAGCCAAAAAAGAACTGATCAATAATATCCCAGGAAATTCAAGAGGCGTAGAACGAGATATTTTCGCGTTATAATGTCATTAGTGTTATACCTACTTGAGGGTCAGAGCTTTACTTGTCGAATTGTTTAAATGAATAGTACAATACATTTAAAAAAAGAATTCCTTTTATTGTATACTAGCCGTGTGTACGAGTATCCCAACAATTTCTCCACTGATGGAGTATACTCGTACCGATCGAAAGGAGAAATTGTATTTTGAATAATCGATTATACTTGTTAAACATTAAACATTTTTAAATATAATATTATGATACGCGATTGGTACGCGTTCAATTCAGTGCCAGCTATACTTGAGCGCAATTGAGAAAAAGTGTGTAAACACGTGCGCGAGAAGAACGAGCGCATGATGAACCAATTGATTTGCCATATTTTTGTCGAACCCTCGATACCGCAGAATTTATCGGAATTGCCATATTATATGTGTAACCAACTTACCAGAGCACACGATCCACGACGTATACACATGTATATAATTTATGCAAAGTTGTTCTTCGTTCCGATGACGTTGAAATGATATCCTAATTCGTTTGGTATACTTTTTGTAGATTGTGCGAGAGAATGTTAAAAAAAAAAAATTAAGAGACCTTGACGAGGAAATATATTTATTGCACCGGGACTGGACTCCCGTTGGGCGTTTCCAAATGAGCCGTTATTATTATTATTATTAAGATGAATAATACAAATATATATTGTAATGTACATGCGACACGAGAGGAAAATTCGACGTTTTTCAATCATGTAAATATATAATACGAGATATTGTTTAACTGCCACGATGACGTTTGATTTACGCGCGGAAGGAGATGGGGGCGAAAATTGTATTCTGATTGTTTTAGCGATCGTCGAGACTCGGTTTATATTGTAAATGGGACTGCAAGTATAGTTTCATGTTTATTAATATTTCTCATAAATTTAAGTGAAACATTATTCACTTTTAATTTCGTTAACCTTTTTACGTTTATTGGAGCTCCAAAACAAAAGCATAAAAAAATTTCACCGTAATCAATAGAATAAAATTGCACTCTGTATTTCTGGGATAATAAATGTAATTATACTTGCACTCCCACGCAACGTATGATTCAACATGTACAAAATTCTTCCTTATATTTACGTGCATCGGAAGTTATATATTCTCCATGATTATTCATTTAACGAGCTCGTTAAATGAAAGACGTGGACAGCAAAAAAAAGTACAAAAAAAAATCTATTTTCTCATCATCAGGTCTGTCGTGATGATTCTTATATAAGTAAATAAACCACAGACACCAACTCATCAGCTAATATATACCCCATGCAGACACCACAGACCGCGTTATATATACCATGTATATCTATAGGGGAGAGAATGAAAAGCCGCGCGACTGTGATGCGTGCGTGATGAGAGAATACGTGATAATGGTGATAATCCTAATAAGCTGCTTCGGGTTGTGCGACGAGCTGTATATGGTGAAACGTTGGGAGAACGAGAAAACGCGCCCGTGTGTATAATTATTACGTGTGATGTCGATCGATGCGAACAAAGCCGCGCGAGGATTGTATAAATATAAAGCGAGCGTGCGTGAATGGGAGTATAATAGCTAGCGCAAAACGAAACGAGAGACGAGAGCACGAAAGACGATGATAATAATTATTGACGCAAGATAAAATATACGTGTATAAAATAAAATTATAAATAAAACGTACGTTATCTATAGCGGGAACGCGCGAAGCTCCGACTGATCGTGTGCACGCGTGCGAATGCAGAGAAATTTTCTTGCGTTGTAGGTATGTATGTGTATGTGTGTGTGTGTGGGACAGAGAAGAACTTCGTGCGTTATCGATATCGACGGGAAAACTCGCGACCGCAAAAGGGTTTTCCAATTTATATAGGGTGTAAGTGTTGCAGAGTCTCGACGACAGAGAAAGAAAAATGGAGAGAGTAAGATTTTAATCCGCAAAATACATTATATTATAAATGTCTAAAAGAATCTTGTATCGCTGTAATTAATGAAGAAAAAAAAAGAGAAAAAGAAATATGTATTATAATCCTAATGTATGAGAAAAATAAATATATTGTATCGTGATATATATATATATACATACATATCTTGTCCGATTCATTTCACTTTGGTTCTTTGTGTTTAAAAGTAGCAAACAAGATTTATTCAACAGCCTTACAAGTTGAGTGTGCAAGATCTAATCAAGCTATTAAATACTACTTTTGTTTTTTTTTCTTTTTTATGAGTTTCTTACTTAAGAAAAGTATTTACAACACTATTTAAAGCTACACTAATGCGGAGCAGGCTTGTGTCCATCCACATAGAAGTTTCGAGTTATTGATGGTAATGTGAGTTCGATGCCTTCCATCGCTTTAGTTAAAATAATTTGACAACCTATAACCAATGTTACTTTTGTTACTTAAGACATTGATATACAAATGTAAATAAGAGGTACAGAATCATTACCTAATCTCGAGTTCTCTTTTAAACATGGAGCCAAGTCCAGTAGATCATCTTCTTTCTCCTCAGGCTCTGGCAATTTATCCAGATAATCATAATGTACATAAACATGACACGTTGTGCATGCCAGAGAAGCTTCACAAGCTCCCTCCATTTCAATATTATGCCTGTGTGCTAGGTAAAGTACATTGTCGCCAATCTTGCCTCTCACTGGTATCTTCTTGCCATCTTTATCGATATACGTTATATTTACACTGAAACAACATATACAAGCTTGTATGACAAAAATAAACTTTGATACATACAGCACTGTCATGTCATAACAACAGAATGCAAAGTTACCTACACTTCTTCCTCGGACTTTGGATCTTGGAACTCGTATTCCCCATGGAAAAGTCCTGCAACAAAATCACTCAAATAAGTCGCAAGATCACCACCATACACCCTAACCAAGCAGCGGTCCTTACCGGGCGATACATGTAGCCTCGCTACAGGACATATCCTCGTTATGATCTTCTCCGTGATTGTCGCTTCGGCGGCACATCTTTTCGCCAACCTAGTCAAGGGTCGCAGCATGAACGTCATCTCCTTGGCAGCATGCTCCTCTTCACAACGCGCCGATGCCTAGATCTCGGATACAGAGATCAGTAGAAAAAACTATCTATCACACACTAACACTGCCAACATTACCGGCTCTCACTCTGTATATCACATGGCGAGGCGCGACTCGCGAGCGATTATTTACGTTACCGCGCAGGCGCGCCGGACGCGCGCAAAAAAAACGCGCAGAGATCAGCCCAATGGTAGGTACCTATACTTAGTGTGCGTCTGTGTAGGTTAAAACGCCGACGAACTCGTGCTTGTGTGTGCAGCTCTGGCTCTGCTCTCTCTTCTCTCTATCCGCTCAGTGGTCGTGTGTGTCGTGGTCCCGACGAGAGACGGGGTATGCGCGGAGGAGCCGGTGACGCTACGCGGGTCCTGTGCCTCCGCTGAGGACTGCGATTATATACTTGGCTGCTGTTTTTCTTCTTCTCTCTCTTCTGCAACTTTCACAAGTACACACCTAGGTATAATCTGTCTGTCTACCTATCGGTCTGTCTTCTACTACTACTACTCGGAGAGCAGCCACACGCGTTCGCAAGTGGTGTGTGCGCGCGCGCGGCAGGCAGCAGCTATTCGCCCCCATCGTCGCCTTGCTGCTCCGGGTCGCCGTTATCATCATTACGCTTATTGTAGCAAGGTAAGCATAACCGCATTTCGGAGCACGCGCCTCGGGGGTGCTAGGTATGTGTGTCTACGTTAGACGACGAGCTCTCTCTCGCGGTCCGCTGCCGCTCCGCGCGAAATCGATCCGGCGTTTTTCGCGCTGCGCTCTCTGTACATGCATGTGCATACCATACCTACTTATACATGTGTAGGCAGGCGCAGGCATTGCACTGTGCCTTCGTATATACACGCACGCGGGCGGCTTGTTGTTGACGGCGCTGTGAATAATGCATACCTGCAGCGGCGGAGTGTAGTGTCTCGCCTTATAGCTACGCACTCGCGTTATAACGATCCGCCGTCGTCTATAGAGGCCTTTAAACGTCTTTTATTTAGCATTATTTAAGAAACCGTGGCGGCCGCGCATAAAGGAGAGGCGTAAGCACGCTATAGGTACTTGTACTTACCTACACTGTGTTGTACGTACATGCATACCTGTGCGTGCAACCACTAATAAGTGTGAGTACTGTTTTCGCGCGCGCGCTCGGTCGGTCCGTCGCCCGCGTTGCGCAAAAAAGTGCATTGTATTGTGCGCGTGAGTAGGTAAGCGGCGGTGCCGTTGCCCAATCGCTTATTGGGTACCTATCGGGTTTTTGTCGTGTGTGGGCCGTATATACTTATATCGGAGCGTGAAAGTTTGTTTATGTTGGTGGGATAATTTATTCGTCGTTTTTATGTGACGCTCAAGCCCCGCAGGAGCTCGCTGGGTTGTTTATTAATGTTAGAAAGTGGAGAAGTGAGTGCAGGATTTGGTTTCATTTTGGAGCAGTTGTAGTTAATACATGTTTATTGATACAGAAATGATACATGTAGAGTTTAATCTTTAAATGTTGCATTTCAGATTTAAATATGGTTGTTCTAAGTAACTTTCTGGCTCCCCAAGAGGGGATTCGCCACGAGGAGCAGCAGACCACTTTGTACGTCAATGAAAGGGAAATTGGCAAAGGAACTTTATACATCACAGAAAGGTTTGCTTATATATTCTTGTAGGATTTATTTGTTTTTACTCTTATAGATTTGTTTTAGGTGCTTTACAGGTATTTACTTTAGTTTGCACAGTTAGCTAAGAAGTCATCTTAGTATATTTGACTAGTAGAATCCAATCTGTATGAAATCTCAAATCAAAATCATTAAACATAATCATGTAATCATAGTAGTTTATACATTTCAAAGAAGTAATCAGAATTAAATACAAGCGACAGCTTTTCAAAATGTACAATGCTTATAATATTAGTTATTAAAAACTTGTAAAATATCAACAGCGTGCTTTCATGGGTCAACAACGACACCCGACAGGGATTTTCTTTGGAATATCCTCATATAACCTTACATGCTATCTCTCGAGACGAGCAAGTTCATCCCAGACAGTGTCTATATGTAATGGTTGATGCCAAAGTAGACTTCCCAGGTAGATTATCAATTGAATTTAGAACTTTTCAATATGTTCCATGTAGTAACTCTCATTGAACATGCTAGAGAAACATAATAATTTCATGAAAAGTTGCTGACAAGCATACAAAATTAAAGTAACGTTGTATTTTACAGATACTCCAACGTTAGAAGAAAATAATACCGAAAATCATGAAAATAACGACACGAATAACGCGAATGAAAATAACGATGATGATGAGGATGATGATGATTCGGATGCTCCAATAACGGAAATGAGGTTTGCACCGGACAATGTAAACAACTTAGATGCTATGTTCCAAGCGATGAACGCGTGCCAAGCACTTCATCCCGACCCTCAAGACAGCTTTTCAGATGGTAAATAATATAAAAAATAATATCACTTTACATTTTATTTATTTAAAATAAATTTATTGAAAATAAAATATTTGCGTTAATTAGCCGAAGAAGACGTTTACGAAGACGCTGAAGAAGATGATTTCGAGTATTATGAAGCTGGTGCAGGGGATGCTCCTTACATTATTCCTGCAGGTAACTAAAATTCGACGGCTGAGAGGAATAACCCGCTCGAAAGTTCGAGAACCCGCTAACTCGGTGTTTGTTTCAAGAACCTGCTAACTCGGCGTTTGGTTCAAAAACCCTCTAACTCGGCGGAGGTATCAAAAACCGTCTAACTTAGACGCGTTTTTTTCGTCTTCAATT